>BSBK01008264.1:100000-104150 GCA_027943335.1 Chamaecyparis obtusa | reverse complement strand
TCTTCTGACACCAAATTGTCAGTGCTTCCACTATCGATAATCACATCACAACATTTACCCTCACACTTGCATCGAGTGCGAAATAGGCTCCTCCTTTGTTCAGGTTCGTTCTCACCACTCAGCAAGACTCTTCTGTTAATTAGCGTTTCTCCTCTTTCAGCATCTTCAGAATTTGATGATCTAGCATCTTCATCTACATGTGCAACTCTGGCCTGGCCTTCATTTCTCCTGTCTGTTATGCCTTGGCGCTGAGGACATTTAAATGCCCTATGACCTTCTTCTCCACAGTGAAAACATGTTCCACGGAAGCCTCCTCTTCCAGATCCTTGTCCTCTTCCTCTTCCTCTCTAATCTCTATTACTCTGATCTTAGAAATGATTGGAATTATTTTCTCTCTGATTCTGACTGCTACTGGCCTCATCCTTCTTTTTTGGATCTTCATTTCGGCCACCATATGACCGTCTGCCAGATCTTCCACCACGACCTCTTCCATTTTGTCTGCTCTCAAACTTCTTGTTCAGCTTTTCCTCTACTTTTAGGAAAAACTAGTATGCCTCCTCAATACTGTTCATTTAAACCAGATTCAACTCCTCCTGAATGCTTGGCCTTAACCCATTAAGGTATCAGGCAACTTTCTCCTTATCAGCTTCTACATGGCCTGTTCTGATGAGGAGTCGATAGAACTCTTCTGTATACTCCTGAACAGATCTTCCTGCTTGCTTCAAACTTTGCATTTTCTTTAGTAGGTCAAGCTCATAATTAACAGGAATGAACTATTGCTTCAATTTATCCACCATCCGATCCCATCTTGTGATTTTATCTTTCCCTCTTCTATTTCACTCCAACTGAATTTCTTGCCACCAGATCTTCGCATGACCTTTCAATCCGGCCTTCGCAAATTTGACCCTATTAGGATCCTCAACATCTTCGTACTTAAAATATTCCTCACATTCATTGATCTAGTCGATCAATTCCTTGGGGTTAAGATTTTCAAAAAATGTAGGAACCTCAATCTTAGGTCTTTTCCCAATCTTGGAAATTGCCCGAAAAAGTCTTTCTTCCTCCTGGTTCACAATTTCAGCTTCTCCTTCTTGATATTCTTCTTCGGCTTCATCCTCGCTTTCATCTCTAACATTAAGATTCATTCCTCTGTGAATCTCTTCTTGCAATGCTCGCACTTGTCTTTGCAGCTCTCTAACCTCAGGTGTCACAACACCAGCTCTTCCGCCACATTCTCTTCGTGGAGGCATTTTCACGATGCGCGCTGAAACCCTAACCACAATCCTGGTGCAAACTGCCTCACAGTCGGTGATCTGTTTACACACTTAAGAAAACTTGGCTCTGATACCACTTGATGAAGGGTGGTCCCCTTAATACCACAAACACTTAACAGAAATAGAGAAACAACAACAATAATATGCAAGAACATAAAATTGGCTTCTTATTATCTCCACAAATGTGGAATTACAAGCTTTCAGAATTACAATATGCAAAGCCACATGGGCATTCCCTTACAATATTCTATAAGACAAAGCCTCAAATCAATACCAGATCTACTACCAGAACTGCCCTAGACAACACTACGGGCCCTTCTTTATATAGGCAATTTCCACTGCCCGAGAAGGTTCTAGAAATTTAGCCCTTAGGGCCGACCAAACTTAGAATTATTTTATTTTACAATTTATTACATCAAAGTCAGCTCAAAATGAGTTTTGAAACCCAAACAAAAATTTTGAAGAAAAATTATTTTTCGCCATTTCAGGTGACCCAACTTCCGAAGACCATAAGTCATCACCCGTTGACCCGATTGACTATTATAACCCCATTCTGGAAACGTCATGAAGTGCTCTACAAGCTTAACTTGCACAAAGCACCCATCACCCAAATTTTCAACCTCATCCAGGGCCTCTAAAGCTTTCAAAACTGAGTTTGAAGTTTTTGTACCCTACTGCCAATACCGAAAATCTTCAATATCTTCAAAACTAGACCTGATCTAGCCATGAAACTTTGCTAGCAGGCTGATATGACTGAGATGAACTTCCACATGTAAATTAGAACATTTCGAGATCGTAAGACCAACTTACTAAATATAGCAAGTTTCCATAAATAGCAACTCTGCACAAGATAGCCCTTATTGAATACAAAAATAGAAATATTTTTGGGTGATGCAAGATTGCTCTTACACCCAGGATGCTCCTGCATCAGTACCATATAATCCTCAATGGAACAGAGTAGCGGAAAGAAAGAACATAACCATTATCAAAGCAGCAAAAGCCATGATGCATGACCAAAACATTCACATCTCTTTCTGGCTAAAGCTGCAAACATGATAGTATACATACAAAATAGGTGTCTTCATGCTATCCTAGAAAATACTACACCAGAAGAAGTATTCATAGGGAACAAACTAGACTTAAGCCATCTAAGAGTGTTTACTTTTCCTGTTTACATACATGTTTCAAAAGAAAAGAGAACCAAGAATTAGAACCCTCTGGGAAGAAAGGTATATTCATAGGATATAGTGAAGATACTAAGGGATATCGAATCTACATCCCTGGCTGGAGATCAATAGAAATCAACAAAGATGTAAAGTTTGAATAAAATTTGATATCCACATATACTGAGGATGATTCCATAATAGATCTAGATAGAGATCTTACAACTAAGAATGAGAGGGAGAATAAAACAATAGATTCAGAAGCTACATCTTCAAATGTTGAGCCTACATCTTTAAATATTGAACCTACATGTCCAATTTTTTTTTTCTATTAAGATAGTTAACCAATAATTACAGGTAAGGAATCGACTCCAGAAACTAAGGAAATACAGTACTATTCACAACCCCCATTACATATACAGTTACAAAATTGGGAGAGTGGAATTTAAAACTTGAAAAGTGTACTACTGAGATTAAAATATAGCTGGGCATATTACAATATGTTTTTTAGATTACAAAAAGGAAAGAACTTGTGAGATCTAGATGTTGACTATTCCCAGCCATCATTATAGCTGATTGTGCCCATTGGAGCCCCTGGAATTTCATTTTGTGCATTATCTTGTTCTTGGTTGTATATTGGTTCCCATCCTGGCAGCCCCCCTTGCAGATTGGGAGTAGCAGAAACCTCCTCATGATCAATGTTATCTATATGACAGCTTCATAGAAGGTTGTTTAGATTCTCCACCTTCGTGGGGCCAAGGAAGCTTTGATAAATAGAAACATATTATGATGTGTGTACCTTATCTTTGTTAATAACCAAATTGCCCTCCTGCACCAGGTTCATGAATTCGCTCTTTGTGATGTTGAGCACCAAAGAAACCTGTATCATAATATTAAAATGGGTGAGTTTAACATTAAACTTAGTAAACTTCCTTCTCTCCACCTAAAAAACCTCTATGTTCATGTCCTTCAAAAGAGTCCATTACATGTCCAAATGTTGAGAATAATGGAACATCAAATAACACCAAGAGACCTTTATGGGCAAGAAAGATGTTTGAAGAAAATAATATAGAGCCAGGTCAAATATTTAGAGACAACAAGAGAACAAGAACACAAAAATGTTATGCTTCCCTTCTAACTGAGCTTGCAAAATCTGAACCTGATAGTGTTGAAAAAGCATTAACAAAATAAGCTTGGAGAGAAGCCATGATTGAAGAGTATTAGTCCATTATGAAAAATGATGTTTGGGACATTGCACCCACACCCAAAAACAAATCAGTAGTATCTTCAAAATGGTTATTCAAGATCAAATATGCTCCAAATGGCAGCATTGAAAAACACAAAGCCCAGTTTATTGCCAAAGGATTCTCACAAAAGGTTCGTATTGACTATGAAGAAACCTTTGCTCCTAAAGCTCGATACACCTATGTAAGAACCATTCTTTCAATTACAACATCTAAAGGATGGAAAGTACACCAAATGGATGTCAAGATAACTTTTCTAAATGAGAAAATTGAAGAAGTATACATAGATCAACCATAAGGATTTGTCACACATGATAAAAATCACTATGTATGTAAGTTAAAGAAAGCTCTTTATGGCCTTAAACAAGCCCCCAACTCATGGTATGAAAGGATAGATAGCTATCTCACCAAAACTAGAGTACTCCAAGAACATAGTAGACCCTAACATCTACTTCAAGGTAGTAAATGG
>BSBK01008264.1:0-95000 GCA_027943335.1 Chamaecyparis obtusa | reverse complement strand
ATAGAATGCTTTCAAGACAAAAGTGGTCAATGAACACTCAACAGAACAATCAAGGATACATATTCATATTCTGGTTCAAGATGCTTCCACCAAACTTGAGCACATCATTCATAAAGAATTCCTTTAGCAATATTAAGATGAAAAATGATGATGTAATAGGGGTTGTGTCATGTTAGGTACTTAGAATATTTTTATCATGCATTTTTAATTTGTAATCAACCATATTACATGTGATAAAAAAATACAATTTCATGTGATGGTATCACGTGCAAAGTTGTAACATGTAATCAGGTCGTAAGTGCATTAGGCATGTAACTTTGAATAAGTCAAAGGTAATTAGTTAGTTAGTTAGTTAGAGAATAATTCAAGGTGCTTAAGGGTTTTCCCCTTCTTTCTCCACCTTTTTTTCGAAGTTCTTTTCCTATATAAAGGAGGGAGCTCATTGTAAATAATCATCTTTTGGCAAGGCGAGAAAATTCTTCCAGTATGTATCTATATTCTAAGACTTTGAGATTAGATGTAAATTTGAATTGCTTTCAATAAAAGGGGCAACTTGTTTCCAAACTTTGTGTTGATTCAAGGTGTTATGTGACAACAATTTATGGATATTGATTGTGAGTTTTGGAGTTTTTCTCAAGAGAGATTATCAATTGTACAGACTTTGAGTTGCCTATTGCATTCAAAGCTAATTTGAACTTTTTAAGACTTTGTGTTGTAGGAGGAAAAATTATTATAGTTGGTAGTGGCTCCAAATACTAGGAGTTGAAGACTTTGAGCTTCATCTTTGAGTGTTTTATTTCAATTCCAAATTATTAGTGAGATCATTTGAGCCTCACTATTGGTTCTAGTTATTCTTAAAATAGGATTAATCACAAGAAACTTTGGACCCTTGTTCTAAATCTACCAAATATAATTATAACTTCTACCTTAAGAGTTGTTCTTGCGTCAACTACCGAGTCACCAGTATTATCGTAGAAGTAGGAGATCTTTGTAGAGTTATAAAGTTGTTACTTGTGAATCTTTCCTGAAAAAAGAGGAAGAGATTGGAAGAATCACCCCATTGTTTACTTTTAGTTGAAGTACTACTGAAGCCACCTACGGTAAGAAGGGAGTCTCCCCTATTTTCGAGAGGAGAGATTTATCGCACTATACCATAGCCTAAAGTTACAATTTTGTAAGGTGTAGTTTTAACGGCATACAAAATTTTTAGCCAACATTTTTTGGTGACTCCGTTGGGGACACGACACACATTTGAAAGCCTCACATTTTCATTTGAAGTATGCCAGTGTCCTTTTCATTGTAAATATTTATTATAATTTATTTCTATTATAATTTTAAGCTTTTACCAAGGACATGTAAATGGCCCAAGGTCCTTTGGGAAATTCTTTTGGTCTATTGAGTCTAGCTTTGCCTCTACATGCTCTTCCTGATGGCTTGCAAAAGAATTTCCCAAAGTTCTTCGGTGATGGAAAAAAAACATCTTGATGAACATATTTTTGTTTTTTACATTGCATCACAATGTTCATGGTGTTAAACATGAGGACATGTCTATAAGGTTGTTCATGGAAACTATCCAAGGTGTGGTTTCTAACTAGTTTTACCATCTATCACCATAGATTATCACAAACTAGGCTACTCTCATAGCCAAGTTTGAAGAAAGGTTCAAGCCTCCTGAAGATGCTCATGCACTATTGGCCCAACTTACCCAGTTGAAGAAGGCATCGCACACACCTATGCATGAATTTGTCGCTCATTTCAACAAGTTGACTTGAAGAATCTCAATTGTTGCTCAACCTGAAACTTTAAATTTGAAGTATTTCTTTGAAAATACACAAATTTCGAAAGTCAGTTTTCTATTAAGAAGAGTAGTCTCAACTACTCTTGTAGCTACACAAACTTTGGCAATTGGAATTAAAGATGATCTCATTCTTGTTGGGTAGATAAGAATTAAAGCAAACAGGTTTGAAGAAAGTATTTTCTCTTTTGATTCATTTTCTTCCACTACAAGGATGGATCCTGTAGTGCAAAGATTGGCAAATGATTAGCTTGCTCTCAAAAAGTAAATAGCTCAAGGAATCTTTTACGTTCCTCATGAAGATGTAGAAAGGAAACCCCTTCCAACTGTTGCTCATAGTCTTGCCTACGAGGATCAACAAAAGTTAGTTCCATTACCACATAAGCTTTCTATTGACACATCATTAGTAAAGGAAATAAAGAAGCATTTTGAATCTAAGGCTAGTGATCTTGCTATTCTCTTCCAAGAAAGAGGAAGCATAATTAGCTAGTGACTCTTATTTCTAGTTCACACAGTCTTAGAAAGTCATTGATGAAAATAAGAAACATGGAACTCATTTTCCAATAATCAAGAAAATGAAGATGATCATGTTGTTAGACATAAACATGTGAGCATGCATGAAGGTCTCAGTCAAGATTAAAATAGTGCATCTTTGTTTCAAGGTCATGAACTTGAACGAGCATTGCAAGAAAGGTTTACCCCAAAACTTGATGAGGATCTTATCATGAATATCATAGGGGAGTTTTGTTTAAATATTGAAAACAACTCTCTTATGTCTGCAATTTGTAACCAAGACGATGCAGAAGGAAGCAATGAGGTAACCTATACTGATCAACTTGATGATGTCATGGTTGATGAACCAATTACTCAAGTTACAACAGTCAATAAGAAGAATTCAGAATGTGTTTGGTCAATGGAATGTCCCATCAGACATCTTGCTTGGTTGGAGGCCAATGAAAAATCATTTATTCCACTTGTACCTGAGCATGAAGATACAATTGAAGAAGCCAAAGAAGCATCTAGAATTCTGTTGGTGAACAGATTTGTCTTCCTCTTTTTAAATAAGAATAAATAAAGACTCTATGTTTTTGATGACAAACTATTCATCAACAATTGGGTAAGCACATGAAGTTGCTTCCCTCTGAATTCTTAAGGTACAACTCCCTTTTATGATATCCAAGGAATTATCAACAATGAAATTAACTTATACACTTTTAACCTAAAAGTGCAGAAGGATCGCTCACATACTCTTGGGTATGGAGGTGATTTACATAATTAACAGTTTAAAAGAATCATCTATGAGGAAATTTAAGGCCTATTAAATGCTTCAGAAATATTACAACCTAAGGAATAACTTAAGAAAAATAAACTAGAAGGAAACCAAAAGTAATTGAATATGAATAATACATGCACAAATTCAAATATACAAATTTCCAAAGCAATCCATATATTCTAGCTTTGATTCAAAGATCGAAATCATACTAAGCATCCATGTATTCATAAAGATCAGATCAAAGTCTAATAAAAAATCAGTCACCAGCTGTTTCGAAAAACAAAATCTATGCAACCTATCAATTTTCCCCAAAAAAGAAATGTATATCTACTTCTATTATCTATATCTATTTTCTAACTCCTTTTTAGTCTAATGCCCTAGCATTAATAGTTTCATGTCCGAGAAAGCCTCCAGAAAAACCTAGCTTCTCAGACAACAGAAAAGAAACCACTTAAAACAAGTTATACAAATAGAAACAGAGTTTCAATGTACATGTTGCTTAAACATAAAACTAAGAAAAATTGTCCCGGGAACTACGAGCTCTTTCCAGGTTCATCTAACGTGGTGGTCTTCACAAGTTTCCAAGACCGAAATACATTCTCCAACTCCTGGGCCAGCTAGATATGTAAATTCTTTAAGCCTATTAGCTTCGCCCAGGTTGCGTTCTTCTCCCATCTTAGTTCTTTGATTCTCTCCACTTGTTTTGGTAACTGCCCCCTGTTTAATAGCAACATGGATTCCACGTTGGCAATTCTAGTGAAGTCTTGGACCGTTAACACATCATTCTCCCCGAGGGCATACATGGTGTCAATGAAGACCTTAACCATAGCATCTGCATCCCTGTTACCTTCATCAATTTGTAGAACGCTTGAGGGGTTCACAATTTTAATATCTTTCAAAGCATCTACGTGCATATCCAGGACTTCCTTTTCCATTGCCTTGGGTTTTGAGATCACGGCTTTGAATAGTGTATGCTTCCATCTGAAGTTTTATTTTAAAATGAAGAGCATACATGGATCAACTAGCTTCATCGGATTTTCAACCAAAAACTTAGTCACATCGTAGCTCTCTATTTCCTAAACCTGAAATACAATTGCCTCACACTTTGCTTCTTTTGCCTCCCATAAGTCTTCTAGGTGTGAACTAGGTGAGGGGTAATTACTTAGGCTCAAGACCTGCCTGGGAAAACCCTTATTGTCGAAACCTCTTCTCATCTTGTAGAACTACAAATGAAAACTCAACAGATTGCTCCCAATTACAGAAGCGTCCATCATATTATTGCAGGTCAAATTACCAATCTTTATTGGAAACATAAAAAGCCATTTTTCCTCTGGCAAGGTGCTTTTAACAACCACAAACAGCTGCCTGCAAATTTTTGCTAAAATAAAACAGTCAAAGGCAAACCTCAGGAGCTTAATAGGTTCAGCATCGAAACCTCTGACTCGGATGTAGGTAAAGCAGGGAAACTAAGAATAGAGACTCCCATAAGTCTGAATCAATTTTTGTGCTTCTAATGCAACTCTCTGATCTGGAAAGCTTGCCAATTGCTGACATAGTTTGCCCAAGAAAATGTCATGAACTCTCCTGTAGTTTTCCAAAATTTTATCCTTCCTTAACAAAGGGCAATACTCATAAATAAATAAATCTTCATTCTAGGGAACATGTTGTATAGGAGACAAGTCTTGTGTGCAGGCTAAGCAATATATCAGGTATGAAGACATATAGAAATTTTGCCTAGTGACCTGGGCTTACTTGAGTTGATCCCTTAGTGAACTAGTAATAATTTATGCCCAATCAATGTGTTGCCCTCCTTTTAAGACTTTCAATGAAATGAAACATCCATTCTTCATAAAGAAGAACCTGTTCTGAACCCTTAATTCGATGGAGCAGCACAATCACGTCATGAATGTGAGGTTTCATATGATCCTTTGTAAGAACCTTAGGCAACCACGACCCTCCTTTGTAATTAGTTTAGGTCCATTTCCTAGCCACATGACTCTGGTTTTTGTCTGTATTTTCCCTGTATTGAGCCAAGGATTGGGTAGGAGTAAAACTAGCAAGGGACTCCTCTAGAATTTTGAAGACAGTAGTAATAGTTTCCCTATTAATTGGCATGAGGGTTTGTCCATCTGAATTCAAAATGCACTTAGATTTCACATCATACCTATTTATACATTGTTGGATTAGTTTCGGGCATACGACTGATGGTGGAAAAGTTGCGGCTTCTAATAGTCCACTTGACATAAGCTCTAAACTCTGGTCTTCCCCTGCATGGTTTGTGAGGTCTACTACCATTTTGTCTACCTGTATTCCTAACAAGTCTGTATCCGAGATAATAGGGGCTCTACATTGCATATTTTTAACATTTCTGAAGAAATGTAAACTAGACCTCATCTTTTTCCTAGAAATAAAAACACAGGCGCTCCCCCCTCTTGAATCAATGTATCTAATAGCAACAGGAAATAAGAGAAAGCTTGTAGAAGCTACCTATTTCATGCAGACCTGGAATAAATCCTTCACCGCATCCAAGACTCCGCAGAAAACAAGACCAAAAAAGAAAGACTTACAAAGCTGTTTATGTTTTTTGGAGGGTTACTGCCTGGAAATATAGACTTAAATGAGCATAAGGTGGAGGCATTAATCTCAAATGATGTGAAAAATAATGACACAGCAAAAGGACATCCTCGTAACCTGCCACCTTCAATAACTTAATTAATTTTTGCTCAAATAATATCCCCCGCTCGTGCCAAAGATCTCATTAATTCCCCTTGGCAAACTTTCATTGATTTACTTCGTGGATCCTGTCAAATCAAAAACCGTTGCTCTTTAAAACTTAATCATTTCACTGCCAACTCATTGCCATGGGTCCCACCACTTGTCCTTCCACTAATGATTTGCCCTCAAACTCTCATTGAACTCTTCAAACTACTTTGAATCCGAAGTTCAAAGTGGTTCGAAGTGGTTCACCACCCAAGGCTTACCTAGGCCAGGGCCCACCTGCATAAAAAAATCATTAGAAAATAAAACATTTATTGAACTACTTTGAACTACTTTGAACCAGAGTTCAAAGTGGTTCGAAGTGGTTCAGGAAGGGTATAAGCTTTGAAAAAGGTTCATCCAAAGGAAAGTCGGATTTGAACTTGGCAAAATTAAAGACGGATTCTTGACAATTTTGAAGGTCATGGGAGCTTTGAAGGATTTTTGTACGGAAAGACTGCCAAATGGATTCGTTAAATGAACTTCACATTAGTGGACTTATAAGGGTCTTTGACACTTCAACAATGGTGACTCTAACTGACCCTAACAAGTTCAATGAGAGCAGTTTAAATTCATGGACCTATCTTGGAGCAACAATAAATATGACTCATCTCAAAAAGGTTAATTTATGCATCTCTTACAGGAGGTGTTACATCAGACATTAACATCATTGCCGCAGTTGTTCGTGCTCCATTTGTACAAATTTACTTGTGAACATGCAATGTACTCCAAGTTGTTGAAAAAAGGTAGCTATTTTGCTAAGCCAATAAACAATTTCATCTAAAAGGTTGCATTGTCGACTAGTTTTATTAGGTAGGTTTTCTTTGTTTTCAATAAGTGTGTCTACACAAGTTTTCTTTATTTTAACTAGGTTTGCTTTGCATTAGTCATGCCATCCTTTTTGAGCCTTTTTGTTTTTGGTTTCCTGACTCTATATCCCATTGGAGTAGATGAAGGTACTTAGATGTCTGGATTGTACATTCCTCATTGTTTCTAAGAACAAATGAGGGGTACATTCCCCAGCTAGAGCCAGTTGTTGTCTTTAATTTTAACATCACAAAATTGTGGCAACCCTACATAATTTTCTCATGCATTCATAGGTGCATCCTCTATATTTTAATGTGTTGGTGAGGTGTCATGAAGACAATTCGTCATCCTTGAATTGAACTATATGTAGTGTTATTTATGTATTCCTTTTTAAGGTTTTCATCAAGTGAATCCCCCTAATGCTTGTTAGAATGAGTTTTTCTTCTCTAACTTCAAGCACTTAGTTTTTGACAATCTTCAAGTTTATTCTTTGTTTTTATCTTTCTTGTTAGTAGTTTTTAATCTTGTTTTTACCTTAATTTAATAGCCCTTATAATTTTGCTCATTTCGAGCTATCTTAGGCATTAAACATAGTTATCTAGCTCAAGTTATGAAGGTAAAGGTGGGGTTTTTCAGGTTGACTACATATTTTATTAAAAATCTTCCAAAAGTGGGCTTTTTATTGTCAATTGCATGAAATAAAATTATTTTTAATAACTAAAGTGGATTTTGTCATCCATTTTTAAATTTCAACTCATTCTAAGTTGATTTGACCATAGTTTTTAATTGACTCATTAAGTGCATAAAAGTGGATTTTTTTTTATCATTTATTGCATATCATCCACATGCAAGTCATTTTTAAAAACACACTTTCAATAAATTTAAGTCTCATAGTCACAATAATGGACATTTTATATGTAATTGCATATAATTATTATTAAAACTATGTGTAAATATAGTTGTTATAATGCATTTACATATTATGTTTTATAACTTAAGTGAAAATGTGGCTTTTTCAAACTCAATTGCATGTGCAATTGATATTAAAAATCTCATTTTATAACTAAGTGGAAAAGTGGTTTTTTCTAAACATGTCTTTTGAAATATGTATTTGCACTCAAAAAGTGCGTATTTAATCACTTAAGTTGTAGAGTGTTGTTTTTATATGTAAATGCACATATAAAAGACATTTTAACACATTTTTTCTATCAAGTTGCCAAGGACATCAAATTGGGAGCATATGCATGTCTTTTATAACATGTATTTGCACTCAAAAAGTGTGTATTTAATCACTTAAGTTATAAAGTGTTTTTTTATATGCAAATGCATATATAAAAAAATCTTTTTAAACCATTGAAGCTAAAATACATGTTTTTCCCTTTAAAAAGTGCATTTTGACTTATTTTAACTTGCCTTTAGTATTAAAAAGCAGGAAGTGGCAATTTTCGGGAGGAAAACATGTGTTTTTTACTTCCAAAAACCCACTTATTTTGGGGTTTTTTTGAGAAAAAACAAGATTTTGAAGCAAAGAATCACACAATTCATGGTAAAAACATATTCATTTTTCTCCCTATAGGGTTATTTTTGCACTAAATCTCCCAATGATCATTCTTGGCTACTAAAAAGTGCATATTTGAAAGGATTTTCTTCACAAAACTGCCTATTTAGGGCATGTTTTTGGGCATTTTTGCCCCAAAATAGCTCATTTTTTGCCATTTTTCTTCATGAAATTCAAACGATTTGCTTCTATGGTGAGCCCTTATTCATTACATTTCATTTGCAGCTTATTTATCATCCTTTATAATCTTTTTTTGATTCCTTAGGTGTCATGTTTTGTTGCCATTACATGTGCATTTGAAATGGTCAATTTTGTTGCTATTCTCTTGCATTTTGTTTCTCTTTTCTTCCCACTTGGCAACTATTGCATATTGACTCTCCAAAATAAGAGGATTAAGAATAGTATTGAAGTCTGTATATGATCTTTTGAGCTCATGTTTTCTAAATCCAAAAATCCTCTTGGATTTATTTTAGATTTTGCACAAAGATTTGGCAAGACTTCTTCATGTGAGTTGAGGTAATTTTTTCTTAAGTTCTTCCCCAATTCTTTCCAAGTTCATGTTTTAGTTTTTTATTAACATGTAAATTTTTGTTTCTATTTTCAAATTTATGTGTTATGTTTATTTTGTCGATCCTTCTACTTCTACCTTCAATTCTCCAAGTTGCATGTACAAGTACTTCATCTTATTGGTATGTGTAGTTAGTATTAAAAACCTCGTTCTTGAAAGAGACCATCAAAGAAAGTGAGCTCATTTATCACGTTCTTTTGCATCCAAAAATTGCACTTTCATGCTTGCATACACTCCATTCATACTTTACATATGGTTTCCACATGATTTAAAAACTCATGATGGTGGTTGCTTGCATATGATTATACATTTACTTATAATGAAAATACATTATCTTATTATAAGTGGATGTCTTTCCATTCAATTCCATGCATTTTCCATATAACATCCTTGCTATCTACATATGGTTTCACATTCCAAAAACCCCTTTTTTGGGTTTTTCACCATAAAAACACATTTTTTTTTTAATCTCAAACATTCACATCAATTCGTTGTCCCACAAGTTTCCAATGATCCTCCATATGCAATGCTCCTAGAAAACCCCATTTTTTGAGTTTTTCCCCCATTTAAAGAGTGGGTTTTATCTTAATTCCTTCTTCTTTCATTGCTTAACAATCCCACTTTCATGCATTCAAAAAATAAAGAGGAACACAAGGAAAGCATGACCACATGATGGATCCTACAAGGAAGTGAAATAATGATTACAAGCATAGAATTATTTCAAGACAAAAGTGGTCAATGAAAACTCAATGAAAAGATGTAATTGCATGTGATAGTATCACATGCAAAGTTGTAACATCTAATCGAGTTGTAAGTGCATTAGGCATGCAACTTTGAATAAGTCAAAGTTAGTTAGTTAGTTAGAGAATAAGACAAGGTAGTTAAGGGTTTTCCCCTTCTTTCTCCACCTTTTTCTCCACTCTTTTCTTATATAAAGGAGAGATCTCATTGTATATAATCATCTTTTGGCAAGGAAAGAAAATTTTGACAGTTTGTATCTACACTCTAGGACTTTGAGCTTAGATGTAAATTTGAATTTATTTCAATAAAAGGGACAACTTTCTTTCAAACTTTGTGTTGATTCAAGGTGTTATGTGATGACATTTTATGGATATTGAATGGAAGTTTTGGAGTTTTTCTCAAGAGGGGTTTGAATTCAATTGCGCAGACTTTGAGTTTTGTATTGCATTTAGAGCCAATTTGAACTTTTCTAGACTTTGTGTCGCAGGAGGACAAATTTTTATAGTTGGTAGTGGCTCCAAATATTAGGATTTGAAGACTTTGAACTTCATCTTTGAGTATTTTATTTCAATTTAGGATTATTAGTGAGAGACTTTGAGCCTCACTATTGGTTCTAGTTATTCTTCAAATAGGATTAATCACAAGAGACTTTGGGCCCTTATTATTAATCTACCAAATATAATTATAATTATTACCTTGGGAGTTGTTCTTATGTCAACTATCGAATCACCAGTATTATTGTAGTAGTATGAGATTTATCTCACTCTACTATTGCCTAAAGTTACAAATTTTTAAGGTGTAGTTTTAGTGGCTTACAAAAAATTTATCCAACATGAACCCGACGCGCCTCTTCCTTTTGATTTTAGAGTTAGATCCTTTGATCTCTCTTATATATTTCTTGGCATTAGGTGTTCACCTTATTTTGGTGAAACCAATGTCCCATATCTCCTTCTTGGAGTTAGATATATTGTTAGATCTTATTTTACAACAATGGTATTTGCTAAACTATTATGGTGAAAATACTCTTTATGGTAACTCTTGTGCTCGCATTTCTTTATGATTTTTATGCAAGTTTCTTTCATTTCATGATGTTCATGTATTTTCATGTTTTTCTTGTATATGTTATTATGAGGTTAACTAATACAAGGTTTCCCGATAAAACATATTTCAAGACAATCATTAGACTTTCATGTGGATTTTTCATTCATCTTTTGGATGGCATTAGATATTTTGTTAGTGATGTTCCTAATCCTAATCTTATACCTAATACTTCCCATGATCAATCCCCTCATACCCCTTCTACATTCTAACACATTCAAAGAATGGTTCATCACTTAGATATTAACCAATTCTTAGATGATCCATCTCCTTCACCTTTTACCACACCTACGCCTCAATTTCCTATACATACAACTCCAAATTCCATTCCTCCTTACACTAGATTTACCCATCACCCTCAAGATAAACTATTCTCTCTATTTTTCCTTCTCCCTACTTATACAATGGGCTATAATATTATCACTAGACAGGGTTATGAGGGTTTAGGTTTTGGTATCCATGAGCATGGTATTAAGCTTCTCATCCACATTCCTAACTGACTCCCTCAATGATGCCTTGGTTATGTTTCCACTTTAAATACTCCTCCTTGTTTCCCTCCCCCACGACCTCCTTTTCACCTTCTTTTTCAACTCCAACCTTATCTCCTAATGAGACTCGGAAGGCCTTAGCATTCAGAGTTTACCGCTACCTTTTGATTGCACCTAAATTAACATATCAATCTTATCAAAAGAATGATATTGCTTGATTCTCATGTCCATTTTGCTACAATAACGAACATTTACTTTGTGATTGTATGGAATGCATTTTCTATGTTCATGATAAAGTTGAAAATTGTAAAATTTCTTATACACACGATATTTTATTCCTCCTTCATAAGATTACCTAGCATTTCCATTCCCTATTGGGGCCACTCTTTTTTATTCTTTATAATATGATCAAGAGTGGCACAATAGGTATTTTTATTTTCTCCTCTTCAATGGGGGGAAAAGTTCATCTTTTATTGGGATCTATTTTAGCTCTTTCACACATGTCTTCTATACTTTAATATCCTTTCTACAAAGTGCATATTCAGTATCGGGGAGACATATTTTAGTGTTCTTAATATGTATCCCTCATTTTTACCTTTTAGGTATGTATTATTTAGAATATGTTTACATTGATTGGTTGTGTTACATTTCTATGCACAACTTATATTTGTCTTATACATGCTATGAGGGATCTATCCTAGGAGGATTATCTTATTTTCCCTTTTAAAGATATGTTATCCCTTTATTATAGGTATACCATGGTATCGTTTCATCTTTCCATTTCTTTATATATTTTCATTGTTTATGATACGTTCTTATCTGTGGGTATGTAATGCTTTGTTTCATGTACGACACGATAGTTGTTGCCTAACAATGTCCTTCCATGCCTTGGATTGTAATGTTTGTCATTTAATAATCATCTATAGTTTACTTCATATGTGATATTTTTTCTAGCATATTATGTTTAGAATCATATATACTATGATGTTTCTTGTCCTAAATTTCTCTATGGTGTTATATTATTCTATGATACTTCTTGTTTGATGTAGGGTGTTTTATTTTTTGTACAGCTAGATTATGGTTGATGCTTACAATTTATCTTTATATTTTATAATATTTTTTTATATAATCCACCATAGACTTCTCTTTCTTGTCTCACTCTTAGGGGAAAGGTTGTTTGTACATTCTTTATCTCTCTTTGTCTAAGGATGGACTTTCCTTGGTACAGTGGCATTTTCTTATCATGTGCCATTCTTTTCCTATAAGGAATTATGTCTTGACCATGACTCTCTCTGACATACAAGAGGTGCATGTATGTAATTATCACATCTTCTTCATTTGCAAAACTATGTTCAATATAAATATTTTCCATTAGTATGTGATTTAAAGTTTGTCATCCTTCATCCAAGGATCCCTATTCCACCTATACATATGGGGATGAATAGGTGCATTCTTGATTCCTCTCCCCTTCCTTTGTCTTGAAGTTGTTATCTTTTTTCATGACACTCCTCTAGAAGGTAGATGTATTGCTAATAAGATCTTTTCCTTTCAATGGTTTCTTCTTGCAAGTGACATATCCTTTCATAATTGATCTATTTTCTTAGCTTATAAGAGTCAACGCTCTTCGCTAAGTTTATGGCATACTTGTTAAAGGATATCTCCTTGTTTCTAGAAGTATTTATCATTGATTCTCTTCCTTATGATGTCTATGGATACATAGACATCATCAGGAGGGGGCATACATAGGCCCTCTTTGTACTATAGTTTACTTTTTTATGCACTTTTACTTTTACATTAAAACATGACACTCCCTAGCGGGTATTAGTGACACTTCTCCATCCTAGGGAAACACATTTGTATTTTTTAATTTTTTTACATGCCACTCCCTAACATGTATCATTAATACTTCTCCATCCCAGGGAAACATACACACACATTTTCTCTATGGATAATGGACCCTTGTCCATCCACAAAGAGCACAAACATATTTACACTCTGTGGTGATACCAAATAATTGATCCACAGATGGACACACATACACATGCATGAAAAAGCTATCAACGGGTGCATAGGATTGACTACTGGGCACACAAACCTTACTAGACAAGATAATTTGTGTGTGTGTGTGTGTGTGTGTGTGTGTGTGTCTATATATATATATATATATATATATGCTTTCATGTAGAGGATAGAATCATGAGGGATGTAATCCTTTGTGATGCTCTTTCATTTCCTATGTGATCCCTTATGCTTTGTGATAACCTCCCAAATATGATATTGGTGGGTGAGACATTTCTTTAGCTGAGGTCTCTTTCACTAGTTGATTTGGGGTTTTAGTACTAACCCATTTTGAGTCTTTTGATTTTTTTTATTTGGCTCTCTTTTTCCTTTGTTTTCTTTTGCTTTTTTTGTGTGCTTTTATGCATGGGACTGGAGTTAGGATACTTGGTTTGGGGGCTCATGTCCTTAAACTTGGTGATGATCTATCTCATTGGGACATTGACTCTCTTCTCCTTCCTTTACCAAGAGTATGACTTGCATCATACTCCCGTTAAAGTGGGGGATACATGTATTATCTTAAAATGGATGCACTTTATTTTGAGACCTTTAATCCCTCCTTAGCTATCTTTCAACATTGTCCTTTAGGTGCCATTTTATCACCTTTTTGGCCATATCTTCTGGTGGTTTTATCATCCCCTAATTCTTTTTGTACCTTCTTTGATGCCTCTAGGACCCCCCTTAGGAATAGGTAAACTTGATCGACCTATTCCAGGAATAGGTTGAACCAAGTTGATCTCTTCCCTGAGGAAATTTAATTATAGGGCCTGAAGTGCCTTGGATTTACTAATTGATTTATTTTGCTCCTAGGTCGACCTTCTTTATTTTTGATCCTGAAAACTAGTATATAAGGAGGCTTGGGCATTTTATTTTCACCCTGATCAAGCTACATCATCATTATACAAGAAATCAAGAGAAAGTATACATATGTTCATGAGATTTCAAGCATTCATCAAATTCAAGCATTTCCTTCATGCATCAAGCTTCTTCCTTCAAGGTGGTAATGGAGTTTGGCTTCTAAGGAGGAGATCCATCATTCCAAATCATTCAAGTTATTTCATCCTTCATCATGGCATGTCACGTACATTCTTATACATGAGGTTTTGACTTCTTTGATTTTCTTTTGGTTTCTTTGAGTCAAGGCTATTACATTTGCATACTTGATTACATATCAAATTCAATTGCATATACAAAGGTAATTGTATCTTTTATTTGATATATTCAATCCTGCTACATGTTATCATTTCCTTTATCTTTACATTTACATCTCAATTTCAAGGTTGATTCCTCAATATAGGGCTTGACCAAGGCAAGCCCCGGTCCACCCAAACCCAAAACAAGTTTTTTTGTGTGTAGGAGAAGGATATCAGAATTACAACCACAGATCTGGAAACTACTCGCCGAGACATTTCTGAAGAAGTTAGGTCAAATTTTCTACAGTTCCCCAGGAACATGGTGACTTCATGGAATAGTGTGTAGAACATGTTGCACTAGGTCGACATGTTCCTAGAGGGATGAGAAAAATAACATTTTCTAAGTTTCCTAATGTGATCGCAAATCCACAGTCAGAAGTTCTGTCATAGGTTCAGATTTGCAATTTTCAGAGAAAAAATGAATATTCCTCTACATATTTAAAGGTGAGTACTTTATCATTCATTTTACTTCTTAGTCTATACCTATTTTCATATATTAATTGGGTTGATTGCTTACATTTAGCATCTAGATCTATCTTACTTTTCTCATTAAATCAATTGGTTCAATTTCACATTTGCATTTACAATTCTTTAATCAAATCCTACATTGCATGAAAGAGGACTTGCTTGCATACTTCCTTGATATAATTTGGGTTTAGCATTGGCATCCCTTCATCTTCTTATGTTTTTATAATATAACTTGGGTTGTATTGAGAGTTATGTTTGGAAGCCCCTCTTTCTCTTGTATTTTGAGTGTTAGTGTTGGAATGGTTAATTAATGAGTTCATCTCACATAGTTTACATTTTTAGATTCATTAGTATCCATTTCACCCCTAAACAATAATCATGAAATAATATTCCATTAGTGGGAAGACACCCTTGAAAGGAAGAGAGATTGGTTGCAAGACATCTACCTTTAAGAGGATTTCTTCAACAAAGACAACATCTTCAATACAAAGAGGAGAAGAGAACAATCTAATGCACCCTTTTAGCCCCCTATTGCTAGGTTAAAAAGGTATCCTTGATGAAGTATAACATACTTTAAGCCCCAAAGTAAGGGAATTTGTTTAGGATGAACATATTTTGCAAATAAATAAGAGGTTGTGATCAAGGATTCATACCTCTTACATAAGAGAGAATCCCAAATCAAAAGAAAAACAATTATTTATAATAAAATAATGTTACATGATAAACGAATGCCATTGTACTGAGGAAATTAGATCCTTAGAAATAAAGAGGTAGAGGAACATGATATCTTTCCCCCCAAGTGTGTGGGAAAGGAAGAATATAATACATTGTACACCCTTAGTGATAGTTCTCTTATAATAGACATGCAATTTCAAGCAAAAATAAGTTGTAAACAAGGATGTAAATCTCCTGAAAAAGGAGAAAATCCTAATGTAAAGAAAACACATTTATACAAGAAAGGACATTATAGTATAAGAGAAAAAAGTTAACAAAGGGGGAAGGAATGATTTGTAAAAGATACCATAATCAACTCATAAATAGAGGATCATTTTTTATAGACATTCTCCCCTTTGAGGTGTGAAAAATATTGTTAAGAAAAGATGTAAGTATCTTGTGTGAAACAAAGAATGCCATACTAGAAAGGATGTACCACCATAAAACAATATTGATCCATAAAGAGGCAATGGAGAGAAAGAGGAAAAGATGCCACATTATACAAACTTAGTGAATAAATGAATTACATAAGGTATACACCTCCAAACAAGGAAGAGATTTACAAAGAAGGATATCAACCCCATTAGAGAAAAAGATCCTAAACAAAAAATTCCATGCATGGAAGGACATCATAGTACAAAATAAGTAACCAATAAAGAGATAATAGTTCCTTTGAAAGAAGAAAATGATGAGATAAAGGGACCTTGCCCCCAGGTGAGGAAACAAGGAAGAACTCCTATTATGATGTTCAAAGTGCACCTTATGTAAAGCAAAGAGATCAAGTGTTATAAGCTACTAAATGTACACAATGGAGAGAAACATAATAGGATAAAAGAGATGCTAAGGTACGTCTTTGATATCGATAAAAATCTTAAGATCTGTTGTTAAAGAAATAAGAGACCTATCTACCAAATCTTGAATAAATTGTCTAAATTAAATACAAAGATCAAGAGAGTGTTTATTTCTATAATGAAATTGACATATAAATTGAACATTAATAAGCATTTGATTCTTTGGAAAATTCCTATAAGGAAATCTAATTTTAGGTTCATATTTAGTTCTCTGAAAGATTCTTTTAGCTAAAGCCAAGCACTCGTTAAAAGGAGATGTGGCAATGGAAGGTGTTGGTAAAAGAATGTAAAGTAAAGTGTTTTGTTGTGATGAAGAAGAAAAAGTAGTATCTTGAGGTATAAAACCTAGACCACACCTAGTGGCTTGTGTGGGAGGATCTATAGGAACATTAATACCTTGTTCATTAATTCCAAGTCCTAACCCATTGTAACCTTTTTGAGTAGTGATATCATACCCCACATTATAATTGGCTTTTAATGTAGAGGGTGAAGGAGATTAATCTTGATCTTTATGAAAAGATATGGTATAAAGAGGAATAAAAGGAGGAATATTCTCTTTAGGGGTGTTTTTATCACTATTCTTATCATCTTTAAGTTGTGAAGAAGAAGAAGGCTTATCAAAATCTTCTTGTCTACTTAATACTCTTGGAGATATTTCATTAAGGAAATTCTTGACATCAATATTATGAATAATTCTTTGATAAAAGGATTGTTTAAGATCATCCAAGGGATGCATAAACTAGCTTCCCTAAGAATCCATAAAGGTAGGTTGAGGAAGAGGAGATTTAGGTCTCACTGGGATGGGATCATTAGGAGCTATATCTCTATCATCATGAGCATTCCAAACCATAGATATAGGATTGGGAAGATTTGTATTAGTGTTATATTTAGGTTCATTCACATATTCCATCATTTTGTTAAAATTCAAATGATAAAGCACATGAAATATTGATAGAAGTCCTGAAATATGCAAGAATACCATGAATGAATAAAAACATCATGAAATGCAATAAATTATGATTAACTACCTATGATTGATAAAGAGAAGTAAGGATAAATTTAACAACATGAGTTATCACATACCAATCTAACTTAATAAACTCCATGTTAATGAAATTTTTACAAGCACACAATGAGATATAACACCAAAATCATAAGTATGTAGGAGGAGTTGGGTTCACCAAAATGTACAAAAATGAAAAGGGAAGCAATAGAAAATGCGTAGATTACCTCATGTTTTCACAATAACTTATTTGGAAGGAAGATGGCCCCAATAGGCTTAAGAGGAGACTCAAGCGCTAAATGGGGACAATGATCCTTCACTAAAAATGTGATGATTGAATGTAGGAAAGTGCAAATGATAAGATAATACAATGCAAATGATTAAATAAGAAAGTTACTAAAAATAGGTTGTTATAGACATATAATGAGCGAAAATTCATAGAAATGGAAACCACAAAATAGATATGGCATGTGGCTAAAATTGGGCTCAAAATATAGGGTACATTATGGAAATGGTGACATGTAACTGAGACATGATGGAAATGGTGACTTGTCCCTAGCATTTTCAACTAAATTTTTTACAAATCATCTAGCCACTCTCTATCTATTCATATCTTGTATGACAGCTCTGTAACCTATTCCTTTACATAAAAATGGAGAAGAAGATTGAAAAGGGGGTTTTCCTCAGCCAACCTTTTTTTTAGGAATCAACCTTGAAATGAAATACAATAAATGAAAATGTGATGTCATGTAGAAAAGGCTAGATCTAGAGAATGAAGCATATCATACCTTAGTGATGCAAATACTTCTTTAAATGTGATCAAATATGTTGATGCAATAGCTTTGACTAAACACAAAAACCCAAAAGGAAATCATGAAAGACAAAACCTCATGGAATATATGTTGTAATTCACCATAATGTTTAATTGAGGAGAAGAGAGAGATAAGACTTCAATGAAGATAGATGGATGTGGATCTCCTTCCTTGATAAAAATAAACTCCTTTTCTTGGCATCCAATAGGGGAAAGAAGCTAGATATATGGAAGAAAACACCTTGGATTGCTTGAGAAGAATGAATGCTTGAACTTCATGACTTCTTGATTGCTCAATTTCCTTCATTGAACTTGATATCTTGAATTATTAATTAACAATAGTGGATGCACTTGAAAATAGACCATGGATTTCTTATAATGGATCTTGGATGCAAAACTAAGGATAGATTGGGGATTTATATACATCTCACATCATTTCAAGGGTTAAAAATTAAGCAGGGTGACCACAGGATTGGATTTCCCCCCAAAACCCCAACATTGACCCTCAAGACAAATTTGGACCCCATTCCTTAGGGACATGTTGCCAATGGTGACATGTACTTGGGAGAATGAGCCTAGATTTGATCTAGGTGAAAGGAATATAAGGTAGATGCGATTTTTTTTAGTATGGTTCATTTTGGGTTTGAGACGAGTCACAAAGGCCATAAAATAAGTATATAGGGCCTAGGTGAGGAAATAAATTATTTGATTGGAGGGAAAAGAGAGAATCACACCTATAAATAAGGGACAACCTCAATTTTGAACAAGGAATGGAGGACCCATATTTGAATTTAGGTACCCATGAAGTGCCATAGAAGGTCCTACTATAGAAAAACACTAAAGTGGGCACAAAATAATACTTAAATTGTACATAAAGTAGGTGCATACAATTTAGGATGATAAAATTAGAATGTATTGTCTCACTTAATCTTCTTGTGACACAAGTGTCACTCCATCCTTTCTTGAGACATCTCAAGTAATCTCAACAATTCATCCTTCTAGCTCATCCTAGCCATCCATCTCTCTAATAAAAAAAACTATAAATTCTCATCCATCTTATTCATCTTAACATCTTTGGAATGCAATGTTATGTTGTCTAAATATTGAGAACACAACCAATTATGCAAAAGAAAAACCACTTTAAAGTGAAACAAGGAATCTAACATGAAAATGATAGTTAATTTTATGTTTCAATCAAATTTATTAGGCCTTTAACAAGTGTTTGTTAGTCTTTTGTGTTATTTTATTCAGCTATTTACATTGTTCATATTTGACACAAAATTCACTCACACATTTCTATCACACTTGTTGGGACCTGAACCCCTAATAAACTAATAAAAAAAAGTTCTTTTTGGTTTTTCTATCATTGTAGGGTTTTTTGTAATTGCATCACAAATTGAGATTAGTGTCTCGTTGTAATGTCCCCATTTTTTAGTCTCTTGAGAATAGCTTAGTTTAGCGACCCTCGCAAGATAATCAAGTGGTTAGAGGGGGTCAATTGGTAGAGCCAGTAGTTGGATTCCATTCTAGAGGTTCTAGTTGTCAAGTGCAATGTCCCCATTTTTTAGTCTCTTGAGATTAGCTTAGTTTGGTGACCCTCACAAGCTAATCAGGTGGTCAGAGGGGGTTAGTTGGCAGAGCTAGTAGTTGGATTCCATTCTGGATGTTCTAGTTCTCAGGTTTGCTCTTCATTTGGGACAAATTGGATGAATTACTATTTATAGTAAGTGGTATTTTGGGCATAGCCTGGTTTAGTAGGGTGCCTGCACAATGTCATCAAGTGTTGCAGAATCATTTATCAGGGATCTCCAATTTGAGAGACTTAGTATTTTTAGTAAGTTTATTTTGGGCAATTGGCTATTTTGGGTAGGGCAATATGAGCTCGGGTTCTATTGTCAGAAGTTTGAAGGATTTTGTCAGTGAGACTCAATTGCATCACATTTATAATAAAAGTTATTAAATTAAGTTATGATAATTTACTAACTTTTGGACTTTAATGTTGTCATGGTGAAGACTCTTTAATGAAAAGTGTCTTGAAGAAGATTTCATTAAAGCCTTTATATATGCTTTTGAGAAATCAAATTCCTCATCTTATGTCATTTTTTTGTTATTGAAAAGTTGTACTTGGAGGAGATTTTCAAATTTCTCAAGGAGTGCTAGGGTTTGGAGATGTTTGGTCTTCAATTTGCTAGAGAGAACATCAAAATCTTATGTCAGTTGTTGTACTTTGGATTAGATTCTGAATGCCATGGTTGATAATGAATTTTCTTGTGTAGAAGTGTGCATATTGGGTGTCCTACAGATCTGTAGTTGTGCATGTTTATTCCAAGCAGTTGTGACACATTTTCCTTTGGCTGCGTGAGGTTTTCTGTGAGCATTTTGGGGGTCTTAGTAATTCTAAGGCAACATTTTTTTCATCATTGTAAGGAACAGTTGGAATTTAGGGTGTTGGTGTCAGCTTTCAGTAGCACACAGTTGGTCTACAGGTTGCGTTTCAACATCTAGCAACCCATTTTTGTACTAAGGTGCCAAATATGGTAATTTCATTATTGTATGGGACTTAAAATAATTATTTTAATATGTTGGTTGATATAGCAAGGAAGGATAATTGAATTTTAATGTTAAATTGTTGTTGGTTTTATTTTTTTAAACTATGGAGAAATTCATTTAAAATTCATATATGTTGAAAACATTCAAAAAATTGCAATTAAATTAGAGTTAGTAGCCAGATTGTAGTTGAGAGCCAGTTGGGCTCTTTAGAGTGGTATCAGAGCCCTCAGTGGACAGAAGTGTTGAGCTTCAGTAGGTTGAGGCCCCCAGAGTAGTCGCTATAGTTAGTTTAAAGGCAACTGATGTTGTAGTTGTCACTGAGTGTTTCTATCGTAGTGTTGCTCTAGTGCAGGAGCCAATGGCTTCCTCATATGGGACCGATGCATGTATGGAGTCACCTAGAAGTGATGTTGGTGACCTGGGCATTACAATAGAGTCAGTAGATGGTGTTTCATGCTCCAACATTATTGGTGCACATCTTGACTTTGAGTCATGTGTGTAGAGTCAAGTGTCATCAGTTGAGGCTTTAGTAGGAGATGTGGATGCAGGTAGTATAGACACATCAGATGATACATTTGAGGATGTTATGAGCTACATTAGGTATGACATCCCCTATGAGATGTTGGGCAATGACTCTGAGGAGATTTTAGATGAGTCCCAAGATCGATGCTTATAGGATCTTACTATTGATGTGGACGTTGAGGACTGTGAGGAGTGTATGAGCTCTGACAACTCTGAGGTTTATGATAGAAGTCACAGTGTGGAATCAGTACAAGAAATAATGGTCTTTTCATGTATTGAGGATGTGAGCATGGAGTTGTCTAGTGATGAAACTCATGATGAGAGTGTTACAGTTGAGTTGGGTGACAGATTCATGCCAAAATGTAGATGATTCACATGATGACGTTGAGTCATGTATGCAGCCAAAGTTGCATAGGGATTGCAGATAGACGATGTGGACACTAGCATCACATATATCTCTGATCTTGAGAGTGAGGATGATGGGTGTTGTCATGTTTATGGTTTTTTATATCATACCTTGGGTATGGACTTAGCATTCTCATCCAGTGTTGATGGGTCCCAGGATCTGGATTGTCATGTGGTTGCAAAAGATGAGGTAGCTGGGGATTATGTTGAGTCGGATTCAACAATAGCTTCCTCAGGGATAAATGAGGATGATTCTGATGTCAGTACTCAGTTTGTAGATGTGTGCTCGGATGAAAGTACATAGAGATATAGTGATCTTGAGGGGAGTTTATTGGATGCAGCTTCCTTCCATAGTGTGGATAGTGCAGTTGAGATTGTACATAGGAGGCCCGTTGTCCAGAGTCATCATGTGACTAGCCAGTTGAGAGTTGGTGAGAGAGATATTAATTCTACTCTCAAGCATTTTGTTGTCACTTGTCAACTGTTGGTTGTTTATGATTGGGGTCCTCCTATGACGAATGAGAAGAGTGGTGGTTACCTTTCCTTGATAGAGATTCATTCTTTGCATGAGGCTATTAGGATTTTGAGACAAGATTATATACAGTTGGTAGCCGATCAAGATCACCTAGTTGAGTGGGGGAGTATGACATATGAGGCATTGATGGACATAGAAGAGGAGGTCAGTGAGCTTACACAGGAGCTCACAATGACTTCTGAGGCTTTAGAGGGCACTCAGTGGGCTCTTCGGGAGTCACAGTTCAAGTTAGAGGAGGTGACCATGGAGTTGGAGCACATTTGGTCCACACCAGCCCCAGACCCAGTTTGATTTCACATTGAGGTGGTTGGTGGTGAGTTTGCTTCTACGGTTGGGGATGAGCGACATGATGATGTGACAGACACATCTGTTTAGGATATGGGTGCAGTAGGTATGGATGAGGTAAGAGTATCAGTGGAATCAAGCTATCATGTTGATTTTCTTTCTTTTATTGTAAGAGAATCTATTTATTCATCTCATATAGCTGATAGCATGGGACAGTTGGCAATGCCACATTTTTAAAGGGATCAGTTGTGGGTTGAAGAGGAGTAGGTTGATGCTTCCACATATAATTTCTACTGCGCAAAGTCTTTCATGGAGTATCTATTAGAGAGTTTGGATGTGCGAGAGGATTCATACAGAGTGTCTGAGGGTACTATCATTTGAGGCTCTTGTTCTATTAGGAGATTGGTAGGAAAGATTGTAGGGACTTTATCTACTATACTTCTCCACAGGGATTTAGAGGTTGGGTTTGCTGAGAGGGTTGCTCAAGATCCTACCTAGGCTGTAATTATGTAGAGTTAGAGATTGGAGTCATCTCATGATTCCTAGTTTGGTAACGATGAGCCATTGATGGAGATTGGGGCTTTCTACTAGCATTATACGGTGGGGTATGCTCATCAATTTTGTTTTGACCCACAGGTAGAGGATTTGGTCTCACGTAGGTGTAGACTAGCTCCAGTTTCTTACCATCCATTATGGGATGGATTAACACCATCTTTTGTAGAGGGAATTGTCAGTTGCAAGTTACACAACTTGCAGTATCGACATACCCAAGACAGTTTATCAGAGACTAGATTTGGTGGTAGTGACTCAGGTACCTATGGTTGTTGTCATATCCACAGTGCAATTGGGTGTGAGTGTTAGTTAGATAGGGACTTGATTTTTGACAGAGTTGATGTTTCAGTTGGGTTGAGTTTTGCTGAGTGGTTTCTTCCATCGACATCTACAATTGATCTTTAAATGATGTTTTCAGTGATGTCAGTTATTTGGGTGTTGAGTGCAGTTTGTCAATTGCTAGTGTTTGTACTGTTAATGTTGGTATTTTCTTCACAGGAGTATGGTGAGGTTTGGGACATTACTTATGACCATCCTTGGGATCCAAGTGGTCTATGATGTTGCTTGTTTTTCCTGATTGCTTGAGGAAAATCAATCTTGGGAAGGGAGGACTGTAATGTCCCCATTTTTCAGTCTCTTGAGATTAGCTTAGTTTGGTGACCCTCGCAAGCTAATTATGTGATTAGAGGGGGTCAGTTGGTAGAGCCAGTAGTTGGATTCCATTCTAGAGGTTCTAGTTGTCGAGTGTAATGTCCCCATTTTTTAGTCTCTTGAGATTAGCTTAGTTTGGTGACCCTCGCAAGCAATCAGGTGATCAGAGGGGGTCAGTTGGCAGAGCTAGTAGTTGGATTCCATTTTGGAGGTTCTAGTTGTTAGGTTTGTTCTTCATTTGGGACAAATTAGATGAATTACTATTTATAGTAAGTGATATTTTGGGCATAACTTGGTTTAGCATGGCGCCTGCACAGTATCATCAGGTGTTGCAAGATCGTTTATTAGGGATCTCTAGTTTGAGAGACTTACTATTTTTAGTAAGTCTATTTTGGGCAACTGGCTATTTTTGGCAGGGCAGTATGAGCTCAGGTTCTATTGTCAGAAGGTTGAAGGATTTTGTCAGTGAGACTCAGTTGTATCACATTTATAATAAAAGTTATTAAATTAAGTTATGATAATTTAATAACTTTTGGACTTTAATGTTGTGATGGTGAAGACTCTTTAATGAAAAGTGTCTTGAAGAAGATTTCATTAAAGCCTTTAAATATATGCTTTTGATAAATCGAATTCCTCACCTTATGTCATTTGTTTATTATTGAAAAGTTGTACTTGGAGGAAATTTTTGAATTTCTCAAGGAGTTCTAGGGTTTGGAGATGTTTGGTCTTCAATTTGCTGGAGAGAAAATCAAAATCTTATGCCAGTTGCTATACTTTGGACCAGATTTTGAATGCCTTGGTTGATAATGATTTTTCTTGTGTAGAAGTGTGCATATTGGGTGCCATACATATCTGAAGTTGTGCGTGTTCATTCCCAGCAGTTGTGACACATTTTCCTTTGGTTGCATGAGGTTTTCAGTGAGCATTTTGGGGGTCTTAGTAATTCTAAGGCAACATTTTTTTCATCACTGCAAGGAACAATTGGAATTAAGGGTGTTGGCATGAGCTTTTAGTAGCACACAGTTGGTCTACAGGCTACATTTCAACATCCAGTAGTCCATTTTTGTACTAAGGTGCCGAATATGGTAATTTCATTATTGTATGAGACTTAAAATAATTGTTTTAATATGCTGGTTGATATAGCAAGGAAGGAGAATTAAATTTTAATGTTAAATTATTGTTGGTGTTATTTTTTTAAAGTCTGGAAAATTTCATTTAAAATTCATATATGTTGAAAACATTCAAACAATTGCAATTAAATTAGAGTTAGTAGCCAGTTTGCAGTTGAGAGCCAGTTGGGCTATTTACACTTGTAGACCAATAATTGTGTTTAAATATTGATAAATACATTTGTTCCAAATTAGAAATATTTCTCTATCTCAACCCTGTACTTTCATTACTATTAAAATTAATTTTAGACTTAGGCTTTTGACGATGATAAATATGTAGGAGGTTATGCATCTTAGATCATCATTTATATCATAACCCTCCTCCTTGTAATATAGTATATCATTTGTAAATGATACTAAATCACCCTCATCAACATCACTATCATCTTCCTCTAGCTCATATTGTTGATCAAACCACAAACTTTGATTACTGGTAGGATGGTCTACGATAAAAATGAGGGTAGGATGTGCAATGCTCCACCATGTGATGTTATACCATGGAATCACATCCACATCATCAATTATATAAATAAGAGTTCCATCTTGTTCGAACTCATCTTATCTTAGGTAGTGGGTCAAGTCTCATCTACTTCTCTCATTGCATTGTGTTCTTATTATATGTATGTCGAATGTGTAATAAGAACTCATCGTACAAGTTTGAGCTACTAGTTACCAAATTTTAGAAGAACAGTATGTTGTGTTACAATTAGTGGTTTCCGTTGCACCAAAAAATTGGCCTATTAATTCCCGATACAACCACTAGACTTATAGAAAACACATGAGGCAGTTAAGCTATGTCGCAAACCCTGCGAGGGATACTGGCCCACTGCCAACAATCCCCCTCCCAACATCACTCACAGTGGCCTGCATGGATTTGAACCTGTGACCAAGCTCTTATACCACTTGTTACAAGTAGTGGTTGTTGTTGAGCCAAAAAATTGACCTGTTGATGCCTGATACAACCACTAGACTTATAGAAGACATAAGAGGTGGTTAAGCCATGTCACAAACCCTGCGAGGGACACTGGTCCACTACCTAAATGTTGATATGCTCCAAATGACTAATAGAGAGTCAATCCATTCCAACTACACCCAGTATTGAACTTTGGATTGTCCATGATCTCGTAATCTTGTATGGTCTCTATATGATGTTTGTTGGACATGGTATATAAAAATGACTTACTAATATAGAAAATATTCAAACCACAATGACCTCCTAAATGTATAGGCATAAGCTCATAAGTATGTCTACATTGGCTCTACTGAAAATCCCATAGTCTAAGTGCATGTGATATGCTCAAATTTCCATACATGAAGAGGCATATATGTCATCAAGTTGCATCTTGTAATGTACATATCACCCTAGATCATGGTATAAGTACAATAACACACTTCATCTTTGGCCAAATCAACTACTACAAAGAGAAATAGGGGAGATCAAGATGCAACATAAAAGTTGTTCATCTTCAACACCTTGAAGTAACCACATGTAGATGTGTGTTTTAGAATCAGTTGGAATAGCATGATAAATATAGTACATTAGGCTAGCTTGGATGTATCAATTGGTGCTCATTGATAATTCATAGTGGAAATATCACCGCTATGTTTCTACATCCATTGAAGAACACATAAGTAATGGAGCATATATCTACTCTTAAATTTCATTTCCTTTAAAAAAATCATATTGATGTACTTTTTTTTTGTAGGATTAATTTGGTTTTGCTAATAAGTTGTGTTTGCAAGATGTTGTTCCTAACATTGTAGTACTGTAGGTTACTATAGTATGGGCTACATTCTCACACTTTACAATATTTTACATCTTCTACATGATCCTTTACCTAATTATTTACTTTTAATTTTTTTTTTGTACTTTAGCTTGCATATGCACCTAGGGTCATATGACTTTTAAAGTAGGGATTAAATCTAACATCATAAATTGTGCTCTCTGATGGTGCAAGCCAAATTTTATGCTTTGTTTGACACTCACTTTACTTTCCATTCTCCTAGTTCATTTTAGGACCAATTTTATCCTTTGCCTTACCTCCAATTCAAGATGTGATATGCATTAATCTAAACCTTCATCTATAATGCCCCACCAGGGAACCCAAAAGAACTTAACCTAAAAATGCATCTGAGTTTGCAAAATAATTTTTTTTATTTTAAAGTTAACATACAAGATGTACATCAATGTGGAAGCAATATCCAATAACTCATATAACATATACAACCAACACAGGTTACAACTCTCAAGGGTTCCTTGACGATGATTACTTAACATTAATTAATAATATACATTAGGTACAATTACAAAACTCACATAAGCAAAAGAAAGATAAAACAACATCACATAGAAGATAACATAAATACAACTGGTACCATAAGGTATCCATAAATCTACATCCACTGCACAGGTTGCAGGGTATGTAATACAATAACCGAAAAAAAGAACACAAGACATCTCTGAATAACCGATACAAGGTTACAAGATCACAAAGAAGAAGATCAAGAAGAAGATGAGTACAACTCCAACAATGAGGATCAAGAAGGAACAACTGCTACAAGGATCATCCAGCACTGGTACACGAATGTCAGAATCTCAAATGGTAAAAGAATCACTACCACCTGACCTCGTGAACCTAAATGGTCCACTCCCACCATGCTGAGGAGATAAAAATGGATCCCACTTGGATAACAAACAAAATAGAACAAGCAAAGGAAAGGATTCCTGAAAGCTCTCTAACTCAAGGTGATAAGTAATAATGCCATGGAAGAACCACTATTCCAGAGGCAACTGACACATGTAGAATAACTAGACTATGCATAGGCAGGTGTCATCATGTACGTCTAACCCTTGAGTCTAATCCTGGTAATCACTCTGGATCTCGACACTCAAGTGACCATACACGAATCAATGACTTCTCATACAGACGAAGCCATTAACTATGCTAGACACACACCTCTCAAGGCGACAAGCATCTTCTCCATTCCCACCTTAGTCTGTACTAGCACTAAGCCAAGGCAAGAAAACTTACTTTGTTAGGTTCATTTTAAAATCTCTCAATGTTATAATATGTTATCACTTGATTAAGATACTTAACAATAAGTGATCCTGGCACCGACGCTTATTGCAAGCCACCTCCTACTACATATCTAGGTAAACTACCCTAGGCTCACAAATCTCACATAGATCACAACAAGATAACAATGTCCCTCAGGACTGTTCCACAAAAATAACAGGAACATACTAGTTCTAACATAACCTTGATATCACAAAACACTCTCAAAGTGTTCACAAAAGACAAATACACATGATCCCGTGGATCAGACATAAATAGTCAATACCATATTCTCCTTTATAGAATATGAAGCAAAACTCAATACAACATGAGCCCAAATGGTCAAGACAGGAGTGATAATCAGATAGAGTACACACACACACACCAAACATAACTAATAACATGAACATCTGACTCTTACCCCAGCCTCTGTATTCCCCTTAGGTCCTTTAGTGCCCCAAAATAGATTAAGCAAAAGAAAGCACGAAGAAGACAACACTCACATTATAGAAAATTGGAAACTAATTTCAATAACACTTTAATTTCCATATTGAATTTAAGTTCAGAATTTCATAAATATACTGAGATAAATCAAATATAAACATTAATAGGATGGCATAAAGAAAGAATAATTCCTACAATCTTCCTATAGGTATAACAAAATAATAACACCTGATTTCGGTGTAAACATAACTCTTGTGAAATACATGATGTCAATCTTGAACACTTACACAACTCTCAAATTTAACTAACTTGCAAAAGAACTCATTTGCTAAATACTGCAAATAAACTACGCTACATATCTTATTTTTTTATACTCAATTATAAAATATAAATTAACTATCTAAAAGGGTTTCACATTTATATCAATGGTTTAATCAAACCAATCATACCCCATAGTTTATAAAGAACCGATCTTCCCTATGCAATCTCTTTAATTAATATTTGATAATGAAAATAACATATTATAAATTTCTATTCCAAATTAAACCAAACTCAAACTATCTCGAAATTATCTCTCAAGGAAATAATTTATAATTAAGTTAAACTAATTTAGTAACTAAATTAATTAACATTAATAAAAGAAAACTATTACCCATAAAATTAAATTAATTTAATAAATCAAACTAATTTAACTAATTAATCTAATTCCATAAACAATTTGATTTATTACTAATAATAAATCAATCCAATTTAAATTAATTTATTAAAAATAATAATAAAATAAAGTAAATGTAATAACATTAATTTCAATAAATATAATTTAATTTGACTAAATTAAATTAGATATTAAATAAAATAAAAATAATCATTGATTAACAACAAAAGCTACTAATTTAATCAAATAACAAAAATATTAAATAAAAATTAAAAAAAACAAAGGGGTGGGGGAGCGGGCCCCACGTGCCCCCCTCACACCCTCGACCTCAGCGCCATGTGCTTTCCCCGAGCAGGGTACTGTCACGGCAGTACCACTGCAGCAGTGGTACTGCCGTGGCAGTACCGTCTGTTGCTGGCGGTACGCCATGCGCAGGGGGTTGGGGGACGTGGTGGCCCCCGCCCCTTAGTACCAAATTTTATATTTTTTTTTTATAAATAACTTTGTAAAAACATTTTCCCATATATTTTTTTAATAACAGTTTTTCTTTCAATAATATATATATATATATATATATATATATATTTTACCATTATTAGAATATCATTTAAGCATTTTTAATTAAAAAGGTCACTGTTTTCGAAAATGGAAATGTACAGGCTTATCAAATTTTCAGAAATGGTAATTTGCCATTTACACACACACATGAAAATTTGTCTTTTTTTCTATTTGTTTGCAAATAAGAATTCCCATTGACCAATGTAATTTTCTAACATTAACAAGGCAACTAATTATTTACTGTGCTTAATTTATTTTGATTGTCATTTTTACACAGAGGGTAATATTTTTACCCAGATTTCATTTTCTCAAATTAAAATTGTTTTTCAACCACAACCCATTTATTAATTTCATCAACTCTATAGTTTAACTATATCAAGATTGATTTTTTTCATTTTCTGAATGTTCTAGGAAGAATTTTCCTTCAAAATTTTGCCAGCTTTTCCCTACTATGCCAAAGTAATTATAAAATAATGAAAAAGAGCTTTCTAAACCCTAAATTTGAGAACATAAATAGAGAACAAATCTAACTTTTAAAATCAAACAGGCATAGCAAGATAAATAAATTCTACAGGTGAAAATACAAGAAAATTCATCAAACCCTACCTCAATTCCAAAGTTATTAATCTGATGTAGAATTGCTTGTAGAATGCTAATACTTCCATAATACTTCCAGATCTGACAATAGAGAAGCTCAATCCTGCAATTCTAAATCACAACACATGCAAAATCCAATTCCAGATGCAAGCACACTTCACCCAGAATTCAATCACACACCAAAATCTCAAGAACACAAGAAGGCACAATTTTTTTTCAAAAACTCTCTCCAAAAATTGAAAACTCCAACAAAACCTAGTTATCACAAATGAATGCAAACTTTCCCCAAATAGAAAATCAGATCCACCTATCATGTAAACCCTAAGAGAGTCACTAGACAACTCTTAATCAGACTCTCCCTTTTGAGTTGAGAGAAAAATACCAATTATTAATTATAAAATATATTATTTATGCACAACTCAACATAGAATTCTATTTACAAGTTATTTTTTTGAAATCAAATTTCACATAAATCAATGAAGCACATGTAAATATATAAAATTTCACATTTATTTTATTTAATAATTATCACACAATTAAATCATGCACTAACTTTTAACAATTTAATAAAACATATTAAATCATAATTTAGCACAATTAATTAATTAAATTCAAATATTCTCATATTTGATTTTTAATTAATTAATAATTATTCAAAGACATAGGAAATACTTTAATCATTATTTTCCAACTATAATATTAATTTTCAGATACTCACATAATTAACTTTAATCTAATTTCCTCAATTAAATCCTAGGAGCATATTTAATCATTAAATTCAACTATGCACCTAACATTGATAATCACATAAAATAATCTAAACAAACATAATTCTACTATAATCAATAAATGAATATATAAAATCACTCACATCACCACAAATCAACTGAAATCATACGACATGAAATCAAACGAAACTAAAACCAAGCAACACTAGAAAGGGATCCACGAACTTTGCCAATCCTGACAAATTCGGATAGGGTAGTCAATAGATACTTATCCAACAACTAGGATAAATGGGTTTGGGTTAGGGTTTTGGATCCGTGTTATCTCCCCTCTCTTACCATCTGAGACATTACGATAGGGCACGCTCATCCTGACAATTCAGGGAAGACGATGCCCAGTACATGCGAACCTGCATACAACACCCACATGTACAAACATATTTAAATACCTAACAGACAATGGTGGGGATCGGTTGATCATGTGGATCTCGCAAGCAAGTAACTACGACTCCGTCCCTCAACCATATTAGACACGTCAAACATAAATATAAAACAAGCACATCAACCATACACATGCCAGTATGGGGTCAGTAAAATCATACGCCTCAATGATTTCCTAACATGTAATCTATCATCCTAGCACCATCATAACATTAATAAAATCAGACTAGGGGTAGGGGTACTACATCATCTATGAAGTTAAGCCCAAAACATTTATCTAATATTGAATTCAAGATTAAGTCCTAAGTCTTGGGCCTCACCACATGTTGCTCTTACGAAACAATTTTTTTTAGCTTAGGCCCTATTGCTTCACACTAGTGCCTTGCCAATTTTATTTGAAAATTTAGGACATCATGTGTGTCAGCCTTGCCTTATGTAATGTGACCTCAAATTTGATATTTGATTGCTATGCTTCAAATTGCACCCAAAACAACCTTGTGATATCTATTTAAGCACATACCTTTAACATTTGCAAATAAGTATGGATTCAAATACTATGGTGAAGCCTTGTTGGTATAAATACCTCGCTCTACAATTTTAAAAGAGATATTTATTTGTGAAAAAGTTCTATTATTATTGGTTCCCATGTTCCTATAGTTGAAGCTTTTTGAATATTGACGAATGACCAAAATTACCAATTGATGATCAACTTGAACCTCTTCATTGTTATCTAGTATGGTTCTTGTTTTATTTTCATATTTTGAGTTTTGATCACCTAGTTCGATTTGTGACAACTCACTACTCTTTTACAAAAAATTATTTCTTGGGTTGGATAGTAGACTATCTTGTCTAAGGCATTTAGAATTCCACTCTAGCACACTTGAGTAGGGTTTCATGTTGTTAATTGTATTTCCTCCTCACTCACCACAGTCTGAGACACACTTAAGATTGAAAACATATACTATTATATTTTATCATCTTGGTTATTAATGGAGGTAGGAATACCTTAGCAGGGGCTTGACCATGGCAAGCTCCTATCTATCCAAAACCATTAGGTGAAAATATAGAACTTGGTGATAGTTTGAAGTAACATGACAAATATAACAAACAATGACAAAGGTTGTTAGATGAAGTTTAGAGTAAAACCCTTGGACACTAGTATCCTAATTTTGGTTTAGTTTTTAGTAATTTCTATTGTAAAACCTACTAGATCTATTCATGATTACAATGTCCAATTTTATTACCTTTAGACACTAGATCCTAGTGTATTTGTGCTACATAGTGAGCCTCTTCTTTGGGTGTCATCTTCCTCACTATACCCCTTTTTTGAATATGTATTTGTTTCTTTGTATTTTTATTATTTTACCTCTATAACAATTATTTAGTTTTAAGTTAATAATTATAATTCTAGGTTTAATTAGATAACATATAAATCATTTGACCTTCTTTATAAAAAAGAGTAGGAACTAGGAAAATTAGATATTTTTTAGGACAACAACCAAGCAAAAACACCTTTGGTGAGTTTATTTTTCTATATATTTTGGAGAGAATACCGATTCAAGTTAATTTACTAGTTATCGGTTTTACAAACCTAATTTTGAAAGAATTACATTTTTATCCTTAAAAAAAGTCATGCTCAACCAAATGAATGTCACTCTTTAAAAATGTTATTTTTTGATAAAAACTACTTTTTGAAGGAGATGTAAAAATAGATATAAATAAATTCCAATTTTTTTAAAAATACAGATTTAGAATCTACACACAAAACGTTAAAAATCGCTAGTTTACATCATCTTCAAATTCCTAATGGTTTTGTAGCATGTTTATTCCAAATGCAAAGTTTTTTTTAGAATGTTTTTTTCAATGTCAAAGTTGGCAAAAAAGTGGGACATGCTATTGTGGGACCACATACCCTTACATATTGGCAACCTTAGGTTTAAGGAGAATCAAAGGAATCTACAAGAATAAGCTAAGAGATTGAATTTAATCCTGATTGGTAGGACCCTTATGTGATTATAGTTAAGCATGGATTTGATGCTTATTAATCAACTGCTCTTTAAGAGGAACCTTTAGTAGAACTACTCAACATTATGCATCTCAAATGTTTCTATGTCCAAATCCATACAATATTCCACTTTCTTTAAAAAATCCAAAAAATAGTAATGATAAATAATGTCTTGTGGCTCATGGCACCTTGGACAAGTATTGTGATGAAAGCCTACTGAATAAGTGTTGTGTGTAGAAGGAAAATCCATTATTGATTGAAATAAAAATGAGATTAACAAAAAGTTAAGTAACTTGTAAGGTTCTCGTAGAGATACATAAATTAATAATTTTAATAATAAAGACAATTTCAAGATGCACACGCTATACTACTTCAAGGGATAGTTTTAGAGCACAATTGACAGGGATTATGGGGAAACATAGTATGTACTAAATGGACTATAGATTGTAAATAGTAAAGAACATTGAAGACTACAATTATTTGAACTGCACTATAGCCTCAAACTTTATAAAAATAAGTATTACTTTTTTTTCTTAAGTGAATTCAATACATAAAATTATGTGCAAATAATTTGATAAACAACAACATGGAAAATAAAAGTTATAGGGTCGTCTCTAGGAATTTAGTTTTTGTAAATGGTGTTGAGCACCATATATTAGACAATTCTAGTTAGCTAAAAATAAGTATATATTGAGATTTTGTTATTGTGTCAACTTCACTTAGTTGTTTGCTTGCAACCAATGACCTTGAAGATACACAATGGATAAAGTTGAATGTAATGTCCCTAGTATTTCTAAATTTGTTTCCTTAAGAATGAACTTGCAAGAAAGATGTTAGCAACAATAATATGGAGAAATAAATATGAATAAATAACTAATTGATTAATTGTCTACCCTAACTGCTAACCCCTCCAAAAGGAAGTCTACCGGGTCGGGCTCATAACCTTAATGAGGACCCTTTTGTTCCTTTGATTAGATCTTGTCGTCATCCTCTAGAGCGCAACCTTAGGGACTTCCTGAGCAAAGTCTGCTAGGTCGGGCTCATGACCTTATAAGGATCTTTTATAGTCCTTGGCCCAATCTTGTCATCATCCACTGGAGTGCATCACTCAGGGCTTATAGGCTGACCATTGGTGCATTCCTCTTCTTGGAAGAGGTTTTCTCTATCCAAGGCTTAGTACATATTTATATAGGGTTCATCAGTGTACACCGGCTTAGTGGAGGTCTTAATCCCCCTTGAGATTTCTTTGTCAATAATTATTTTTGAAAAGGAAATTACTTTGTCAATGATATCATTAATGAATTATCATTTATAAATCTGAAATGAAATCATAATACTATTTATGATTTATTATTTATGAATCTTAAATGAAATTATCCTCTTTTTATGTCATATAAGTTGTGAATGATTAACCTAGCCACACACACACACATATCCAAATTATATTATTCATTAAATTTGAATCATCATTGAAATTATATTACTCATATATTAAATCTGGATCATCATAAATACTTACTTAATGAATGAATTATTGTTGATATTTTTCCCCTTTATCGCTAACTGAATTCCTTTCCTTTTTCTTCACTGTCCTTTTTCCATCCCTGTATCCCCTTATTAATATGGTTGGGGAGGGTAGTCACACCCCTCCCACAAACTGCGATCGTCGTGCCCCTTTAAGGGGTCGTGACTCTAGTCATAGCTTTTTAAGGCTGCAACTATGGTTGCTAGGCCTTTAATTAATATATATTTTTTTATAAATAATTTAATTAATATTTTAATATATATTCAATTAATATTTTAATATATGTTTATATAGGTTATTTTATTAATATATTATTATTAAACAATGATATATATATATATTATAAAGTAGATATATATATATATATATTAATTGATAAGTATATTAATTATTTGTATTTAGTAGCATTAACTTATATATTAAATATTAATTATAAAATATGTTAATTATTTATATTTATTAATAAATGTATTTTCATACATTCATTTATCAAAGTATTTGAACAATGTAATGATAACGAATCTCTACAATTCTTATATATACGTATATACATTGGGTGTTTAATATTAACACTGAGTAGATTTATTATTTGTCTATTCTTTTACAATTTTTAGTATGATCAATTGAGGGCCATTACATTGAATACATCATTTAACTGATTCACATGAAGAAAAAATGAATGTTCCACAAATTTTATCTCATTATATGCTCTTGTTCATTTGTCCTTATGATTAATGAAGCGATTTTTCATTCATGTGATTGTTTTGGTTTTTGCTTTCCTCTTAAAAATATATGAAATGACAAATGAAATGATTTGACTTTATTTGTGAATATCAAGACATATAAAATCAATTTAAAGTTTATGACTTGTGAAGAAGGTGCCATGATATCTACTTTAATAGATGATGTGTTGAGAAAGGGTCACCAGTTAAGTGATTTATAGACATAAAAATAAAAAGAATTGTGAAGTTTAATGTGAGGAAAGACAAGTTTATGCTATTTCAAAAATATATGGAATGAAAGGAGGATTGAGATGTGAGAATAGTAGACTTTGTAGACTTAAGGAGTGCTTAAGGGATACATTGGGGACTAAATAAGTAGTAAAAATAAATATGAAAGGGGAGAGATCAAAAGACATATAGGTCAGTAGGAAGAAGTATTTTAAGGGAATATAGAGGTGAGACACAAACTTTATTGTTTATGATTATTCTAATTAGTTGTTGCTAGCTACCATTAATTTAGCATGATTATCTCCAACCTTTACATATCAACGCTCTACACCATATGTGGTATTACACAAGTAAGAAGATAACCACTTACAATGTTGATACGACTCAGTAATCCATTGAAATGATTGATAAAATACTCTTCCTTTTTAATGTTATAAATATTGCTATTAGATTTATTGATAATTTTAATTTTATATAAATTGTAAAACTCATTTCAAAATGATTCTTATTAAAGTCTATCAATCTACTTTATTTTAAAATAAAATACACTAAATTATACTCCATGACTATTGTTAAAATGTATTTGCTAATTCTAAATTGACTAAGATGAATGTCTCAAACAAATGAATAAATAAATATTTTTAATAACATCCACCAAAACAAACAACCTATAAAACCCGATTACAACAAAGAGATGTATAGCCACTAGTGTTAACTAAAAGGAACATGAAACTTACCTGTTATGCGTTAGTACATTCTACATATATCTTGTATTCACAAAAGTCAGAAAACAAAAATGTATCGACTAATTAAGCTCTTGCAATTAATGTCCTCAATCTAACCTGGAACTACGAAGAGAGATAAACTATATTTTAGTGGACATATCTGAAATGAAAGTAATCCCGATTTTCTTCAATCAATTTATAATTCTGACCATTCTCAATCGCTCCGATTCTTCGGACATTCCAAGAACGATTCATTTGTAAAAGACGGGAAAAAAAAACTGGTTCGTATAGTTGCTTGAGTGTTTTAATGGAGGGAGGAGTACCAATTCATCCATTTATAGCCCCCACTTCATTTTTGCTGGGTACATGGCGAGGAGAAGGTGAGGGAGGATTCCCTACAATTAATTCTTTCAAATACGGAGAAGAGATCAAGTTTACTCACTCTGGGAAGGTCTCTATTTCTCATGCCTTCCAATTTCATCCTATTTTCAGTTTGCTGCAACTTCAAATTTAAGTGTTGAATTATGGCAGCATGATCGTTGATTACTATTTTGGGTAGATTTAGCATGTTCACGTTATTTTTACATCGTAATTGAATCTAGAAGTAGGACTGGCTTTGCTCAAATGCACGGAATAGCACACCATGTTTCTTTCTCCAGTAATGTTAGGCGAAGTTTTTAGGAGCCTTTGAAATGGTTTTACGCCTGGACTACATTCTTGAGATTTCTAAGTATGGGTTATTCTGAGATGTACCCAGCAAGCATTACACATGTCCTCTAGATTTATGGGTTATGTTATTCAAGTGGGAGGATTTGAACCTGGTTCAATCTCTCTTCGAAGTATGTCTGTTACCAAATCGTTGGACCCTTATGTATGGGGTATGCAATATTACAAACTCTTTACGTGTCTGCCAGTCATTGTTGGACAGATTTGGGCCCGGGTTATCATGGTTGTTAGACCTGTATTAGGATAATGTAGCATGTTTGAATGTACAATTGATTCATTAAACCGCAACCTCCCAAGTCCAGAGTTTAAATTTGAGATGAAATTATTGATTTATTTTTATCATAGAATACAATATTAGATGAAAGTTAAATTTTGGGCGGGCTTTAAGAAAATGAGAAAGATTTGCGGGGTTTTATAATTGGTCATTTTGATGTTTCCAGCTTCAACTGTGAACCTTCCTCTCATTTGAAGTGAAATATTCCATAGATAACAATCATTAAAAAGTTATTTGACAGACAGGTGGACCACCAAATTTAGTCTCTGCTCGCCACATGTTCACCTATGTTATCGATCACATTGTTGTACTGGGAGAATTTAAACCCCAGTTTTTCTGTTTGGAATTCACCTGCTATCATAATCGTTGGAATCATTAAGCTACATTCTCAAAATTTGTAGATATGGGCTATACTTTAAGGTACCTTATAAACATCAAGTTACAGCCTCACCCCAAGTTTGCTACAGTCATGGATTGCCTATTGCAGTGAGGGGATTTGAAGTTGGGTCGCTCATTATCATAATTGTTGGACCCGTTAAGTCTAAATCATTAAGACAAATATGCGCTACACTTGAATGTACTTCAAAAGTATTACAACAATCCCCTCATTATAATCATTGGACCTGTTAGAGTTCATTCTTAACATAAATAGGGAGTATACTCAAATATACACATAAGGATTACACCACGACCTTACCATTGCTAGAGTTATGAGGTGTCTTATTCTAGTGGAGGATTATACCACAATCTCACCATTACACGACAAACCAATGGATAAGGAATAACTTATTGTGTTTTAGTGTTTGGTTGGGTCTGAAAGCATCATCTCTGCATGGAAATTTACATCTACCAAAATCTGGATGAAATTCACTTAATAAAAGATTAGTTCTAGTTCAACTCCTATTCTCAAGGTACTCCTCAAAACTGTTTTTCACCTGGCAGGTGCGTCTATATGTTGACTTTGTAATAGTGGAACTCATAACTTTATATTCGTTGATATGACCATAATCAAAAAACTGAGGTTGTTAACTTCGTGCTAGTGAGATGTTATATTGTCAAAGAATTTCTGCAACTATATCAATGAGATTAAAACCAGATTGTTCCAGCAATTAGGCCCCTTAGTTGAGAGGCACTTTGTGGATTTTAAATACATGTATGTGTATTTGTGTGGAACCATATGAGTAGATAGATAGTCAAAACTTAAAATTATTTTCAAAGGTAGAATTTATGGATAGTGTGGAATGTTAAATACTTAGTAGGTTATTTGAATTTATTTGAACTTTCTAAGATTATAGGGCCTTGCTACTCAGGATTTAAGTTTTAGATGCAACTAAATAATTGGTACTCGATGGATTCATTTTGATGATGTATTGTAATGCCCCAAGCCTCACACCTAGGACATTAACTGACTGAACAGTTTTTTTTGGAAACAACCACACCAACTAAGATGCAACAACATGTTGCATTACACAACTAGGTGCACACAAGTGTCATGTGAAACACAATGACACAAGACAGCAACATGAAGGGCCCCACCATTGCTACAAGCATGGTAGCAACAATGGAAGACTTATCAAATGCGGGAAGAAACCACCACGATGAACTCGCTAGAGGCAAAAAAATGACATCCAAACGACAACAAAGTACTAACCCATGATTGCGTCCTCTCACACCATAACACAAGGGAAGGATGAGGGAATCATCAACTTCAAATCCACACCAAGACACTTACAAACTCAACAAACAACACAAAAACCCAAACAAATGGTGGAACAACTAGGAGCTAACACCCCTTGACTAGACAACTCAACCATTAGTTTTTAGAACAAGTAGGGCGAGGGTAACATTCACCTCCAATCCACTCAATGACACCCTTAACACTACCTAAACACAAAAGAAAAACTTCTCAAGAGGTTGCCTCACTAGGAGATACCTGCCCTCCACTAATTGGAATGATGATGGATTGCCTCTAAGCAATGACATGCTTCCAATACAAATTGGTGCCATAAAGATTAAGGTATGACACTTGTTGATGAAGCGACAACATGGGAAGACTCAATAGACCAAGGGGAATAACTTTTGTATATAAAATTTCCTTGAGAAACAATCAAATGGTCTTACTAACGACAAAACAATAGAGAATTGTGCACCAAAGGACACTTGTGCACCAAAGGGACACTAGCACAAGTACACAAGTATCTTGCACCAGTGTTGAAGTTTTGGTCTAGTGCTATAGTCTTGAATTTGTGCCAGAGTCCGAGGAATGTGTTGTGGTCCTTCCCTGTGCTGGTGTCATATTCCAGCATTGATGTCCTAGCTAGTGAGCTAATCAAGGTCTTCGTTTGGATCTCTAGGCCTAGCACAACACTCGAAAACCATAAAGAAGAAAAGCAACATGATGCAAAATGGACTCTGAGATGACATAAACAATTAGAGTATTGAAGTGGTCCTAGACAACAATTTCACAACACACAAGCCGACAAAGGAGATAACTCCCAAAGGTTGGGGGGGCCACAAGAGGATCCAACACAATATTAAAGATACAAGGGGTGAAGAGGAAAGGTGTCCCACACCTTGCGACCTTGCCAAGACCATTTAGAGAACCCCAAATGGCTACTCAACAAGGTGGGTCCTCACAACTAAAAACACTCAGAGACACAAATGGAAACTTAGAGCTTTGTATGTTAAATTTCATGTTTTCTAATCTTAATTCATGCTAAATCCAAATTGAAGTGTGCTCTAACTCATTTTACCAAAATTTTCATAAGATTAATTGGATGAGAAATGTCAATACCATTTGATACCAATTTCAAGAAAATATGCATAAGAAGATACATCCTTCACTACTTATGTGGGAGGTTTGCTTTCCATTAGAAAGGGGGTTCCTTAATTCAATATTACATTTACAAAAGAGAATTCAAGGTCTTGTATTGTATATATAGTTATACATCATAATATGAAAATAAGAACTAAAGGTATGGATACAACCTCCACTTCCACGCTATCCAAAGCTTCTCCAAAGTGAGGCCTCCAAGAACTTTGATTCCCAATGGTGGTATCCACGTCACCCAACCACGTGGTACCTTTAGGTCCACCCCATTGTGCTAGAAGATAGTCACTTGAACACAATCACTCACACAAAACAAAGCGCATGACTCATAAACATGCCAATCAATATAAACATCATATACACATGGCATTAAAGGAAATACACCATCATCATAGCATATACATGGCATAAACATGATCACATATGCATATAGGGCCACAAAATGATTATCAATTAACAAAGCACATGCTCAATGGGATAGCATCACTAACAATAAGTACAAGGGATAATCTACATCACAAACATACAACACGAACATAATCATGTGCAACCATGGTCTCATATAGCATGGACATAAACACCTGCAATCAAGTCTCTTCTAGTCACATCATTGTTAGAGACAGGTCTCTCGTTGAACATTAAGTCCAGTTACATTAAGGAGGAGGAACCTTAGCATCTAGGGAAGGGGTGTCATCACAAAGATCGAAGGGATGGCTAAGCAGGGTCGTGTATGCATGAACTCAGTTACTCACCCACATGAGGAACCCAACTAGCAAGGACCAATGCTCATTGAGTGGACATGCCTTCTATGCTCATACTAGGCCTATGCAATCACTCTAGCTATGCCATAAGAATCATTAACTTGGTTATTTTTTATTACCCAATGTCATTAGTTATCACTCAATTAACAAACTCTTTGGTCGTCATTTCCTCGAGCATCTTTGTGCTTTGGCTGACATCAAGAGCCACCCCTTTCTCACTCTACACCTCAAATCCTAGGCTCATCATGTCGATTCATTTGACACAGATTTCAGTAAAAAATTTCAAATAATGAGATAGACATAATCTCAAAAGATTCTAAATCAAAAACAAATAAGGAGACTCATTTTCATGCATTAAAATTCATTCAAAATCACTCCTAATTTCAAAAAGTTTTAAAATAATTTACATTGACAAAATTATTAAATTTCCCAAACATTGAAGAGGTTGAGCTTAATTGGTTAAAACGTTGGGTTCTCATTGTTGAGACCCAAGTCCAATTCCCCACAAGGACATTTAAAGTGGCATTCTAAGTTGTGACTCTTGGTTTTCCATAAGAGGTGGTTTCTAAATAGTAGTGGATTTCTAAGTAGCGACTCTTGGTCTTCTATAGATGATTTCTATTGTGTTTGCTTGTAAGGAGCTTGTGTTGGTCTAATGTTGATGCTCATATGAGCATGATATTTGTAATCGATATTCAATTTAATTTTTTTGTTTGAGAAACTCCATTGATGAATGCTTAAATATTCAAATTTCAAATTTCAAGATTCTAAAGGCACTCTTTGGATCCAAAAATGCCCAAAACCACACCTTTTGAATAGAATTCACATTTTAGGGATTTTGGAATTTTTTGCTATAGTAAGGGCAGAAAAAGGACATTTTCTTTTCAAATTTTTTAAACAATTTAAAATCAATGTAAACAAATGAAATTCAACTTACAATCTAAGCCATATGCAACCACTAAGGTGAGCATGGCAAACATAATTGAAAGCATTCAAAAGAAAAGATAAGGGAAGAGAATTACATCAATTTTAAGGCTCATGAAAACCACAATTTCCTTTTGGATTTTGTAATGTCCCTGTCATTAAATGAGTAATAAAACTATTGTATTTGAGTCCTAATCGATTTAGTTTATCTCAGGCCCATTTTTATTTGTTGGTGTAGTATAGTTGTTGCCATCGGCTCTTTTGTGCACTCTTGGGAGTTTTCTCGACGGGTATTTATGCTCGGCGTATAGGTTAGTTTTGATATGTTGAGATTTGATATTTTATTTGTATTTGCGAATTCCTGTTGGGATTCTGCTGGTTGCCATTTTGAAGGTGAAAGATCCTCCTTATTTGGTATTTGCAGTTTCGGTGGGATTCAACCCTCACCCTATTCTGTTTGTTCGCTTGTTTTTGGATCTGGCTAATCTGAAGAGTTATATAATTATATTATTGTTTCTACTTGCAAATACTCGTTTCAATACTGTCAAAGTACTGGAAGTTATCTACATCTTTGTTTTCAGCATCAAGAAGGCAAACCAAGTTGGCTCCATGCGCATCAAGGAGATAGGAAGCATAACGTCAACAACACCGTATGACTTATAATACTGTATGGCTTGCAGCAAGTACTGTACAACCTGAGGAAAGCACCGTACAACCTTCATAACCGTACGACCCGAGGATATCATCATACGACCTTCATCATCGTATGGCTTGAGGATATCACCGTACGACCTAAGGATAGCATCGTACCTACAGCCAGCACTGTACGACCTCTGGCACAAGCATCGTATGGCCCCCTCCAATAGCGTACGACGCCAGGCGGCATCCACCCTACGACACTCTCCATTTGTACGGCGTGGTCTCAACAGTTACACATGGGCTTCAAACTGATAACCGTACGGCCTACCTACTCTCCCCTCCTCTGTACGAACAGGTTCAAGCTGTATAGAGTTCGCGTAGGTGTTTTCCCTGTGAGTTGTGGAAGGGAACATTACAGTGGTATTAGAGTTGGTGATTTTGCCAGCTTGTGGGTATTGAATGAGAGTTTATTCAAGGAAAAGGAGAAGATATCACTCAGTCGGTGGAATGTGGACCAAGATCCTGCTGCTGAAGTCATGACTCTCTTGAGAGAGCTCACTAGGAACCAGGCACAGATAAATGACACTCAGCACATCATGGAAGAGACACTGCAAAAATTGGTTGAAGGCAAGATATCTGCCGAACAGAGTGACAATTCTGTCTTAGGAAGGGTAAACCCCCAAACCGTATGCTCTCAACCATCAATGCCAACTTTCCCTCCACGGGCGGAAGAATAGCGCAGAGAGCAACCAACTTTCCAGGAAATACAAGATCAACTTCGAGAAGATTGGAGGAACGCAAATATAGGAGATATATCCTACAAAGATTATGCTGAGCTGACAATGAGATACTCGGGCGGAAACAAGCATGGCTATTATAATGAAGATCTCAGACAAAAGATTGGTAAAGTTAATTTGTCATCCTTTGATGGGTTTGGAACTATTACAACTCGAGCATGGGTGCAAAAAGCAGACACATATTTCCAGCTCAACCCTATGCCGGAGGATGAGGCCATCAAATTTGCTGCACTACATCTAGAAGGAATAGCACACAAATGGTGGCATCATGGCATGGTTACTCTCAGCCACGACCAAATAAATTCCTACGCTGAATTTACTGAGAGACTGAAAGACTATTTTGATGGAAGGGATCCAGAACTGAATTTCAAAGAATTGGCTTAGTTAAAGCAATCTAGCACAATGGATGGTTACGTAACAGAATTTCAAAGAATGTCTGTTTTGGTAATAGACATTTGAGAAAGACAATTGGTGGTTTTGTTTATGGATGAACTGGCGGAACCCTTGAAGGGCTGGGTGAAGGGATTCAACCCCATCACACTCATGAAGGCAATTAAGAAGGCACGCGACATGGCGACATCTTCCACCAAATATTATTCACAGTCCAAACCACCTCTCGCTCCAAGGGAAAGAGACAGCAGACCGCCACCTAGGAGGCCCCCATTGGATGAGGCAACTAGGCAAGAACTCAGAAGGAAGAAACTCTGTTTCAACTGTAAGGAGCCGTGGGTACCGGGACATCGATGCCTTGGCAAAGGAAAAATCCATTACATCGAGGTATTGTCCGACGGTGAGGAGGAACAAGCACCAGAAGCCGAAGGGGATGGACAACAAGCTTCTGGGGAGGTAAACCTCAACCGCGCAAAAAGAATAGCCACACTCTTGAAGAGAGGAGGCGCCATTGCTACTCTGGTGGGAACTCCAAGGTGTACTGTATTTCGGGTCTGAGGCACCATCCAAGGGCAACGGGTCGTGGTCATGCTTGACAGCGAAGCCACAGTCAATTTCATTAACTCATCGTTGGTGAGTTGGCGGAGTTTATGTACGGAAGCACACCGGGGATTTGACGTCATGGTGGCGGGAGAAAACCTGTTAAAATGCACTCATTTGGTTCCGCAACTGAGCATCACCATGGGGAACCACACAGTGACGGATGATTTATTTGTGGTCAATTTGGACGACATGGAAGTCATTCTGGGCATTCAGTGGATGGAAACATTGGATGAATACACACAGAGTTTCAAGTGAATGGAGTTCTCCTTCGAGGTAAACGGCAAAAAGGTTGTGCTAAGAGGGATGTCGAATGGAGGACCAAAGGAAGTTTCAGCCCAATGGATGCAAGCAATCTTCAGACATGACGATGTGGTCTGGGCCGCACACTGTTTTGCCTCGACAGAACCCATACAGGGACAAAGAACTGACCATCAGGATGAAGAACTTCAAGCGGTTTTGGATAGACATTAGCAAGTCTTCGTCGACATACTGCTAGGCATACCACCACACCGGGGGTTTGAACACACTATTGAGATGGAAACTGACGCCAAACCGGTTATCACTGTGTCGTACCACCACCCTAAGAGGCTGAAAGATGAGATTGAAAAAATGATGCAGGAACTTCTTGACAAAGGTTGGATCAGGCCCAGCTCCAGCCCCTTTGCATCATTGGTAGTACTAGTTAAAAAGGACAGAATGTTGCGAATGTGTATAGATTACCGCATGTTGAACAAAAAGACCATCAAGAACAGGTATCCAATTCCCAAGATAGATGAATTGTTGGATGAGTTACATAGTGCCGTCTATTTCTCCAAAATAGACCTTCGTTCAGGGTATCACCAAATCTGCATGAGGGAACAGGATGTGGAGAAAACAACATTTCGTTGCCATTATGGGCATTACGAATTTTTTGGTCATGCCATTCGGATTGACCAATGCTCCAACTACTTTCCAATCTTGCATAAATCACATTTTTAACAAATAGGTGCGTAAGTTCCTGTTGGTATTCTTCGATGATATACTGATCTACAGCAAGACATGGGAGGAGCACTTAAGGCATTTGGGAGAAATGCTCGAGATTATGAAGACACAACTTTTGTTCGCCAAAAGATCCAAATGTGAATTCGGGATGACAGAGATATTATATTTGGGGCACATTGTCAGTAGCCGAGGAGTTCAAGTACATCAAGAGAAGATTCAGGCTATCTTGGATTGGCCACCTCCGAAGATTCTTTCAGAACTACGTGGATTCTTTGGATTGTGTAGTTACTATAGACGGTTCATGAAGGGGTTCTCATAGCTCAGTGCACCACTCACCGATCTAACAAAGAAGGGATCTTTTCAGTGGAATGAACGGGCACATCAGACTTTTGAGAAACTCAAGGAGATTATGAGTTCTTGCCTGGTCCTTGCACTGCCAGATTTCACTCGACCTTTCATCCTGGAGTGCGATGCCTCCGGAGAGGGTATCGAGGGCGTCTTAATGCAAGACCGCCACCCTATTGCTTTCGAAAGTCGGAAGCTCTCAGGAGCCGAAAAGTTGTATTCTATATACGACAAAGAAATGCTGGCCATCATGCATGCCTTGACAAAGTTTTGACAGTACCTCGTCGGAACCAAGTTTGTTGTCCGTATAGACCACAACAGCTTCAGACATTTTCTAGAACAACGGGAATTGAATGAGCGACAACAAAAATGGGTAAGTAAAGTCTAGGATTTCGACTTTGACATTGAGTATGTAAAAGGAAAAAATAATGTAGTGGTTGATGCCTTGTCAAGAAAGCCGGCCATGTAATGACCCTTACCAATAGGCCACTAAAAACCCCTCAAAAATGTAACTCAAAATGTAGATAGAAAATTATTTTGCAATATATGAGTTCGCTGTTCCAAAATTTCAGAATAATAGATAGCAACCAAATACCATCTAAAACACTATCAATGATGTAGGAAATTGCTCAAAACCATATGCCATTCATATATCAACAATTTGCAACAATGCCATACATATTTCAGCCAATAATATGATCATCAAACCCTAGGTTTGCAATATAGATAGACTAAAAATTACAATGCCCTTTCACTTGCAAAATCCTAGCCTTCCTTTGATACCAATAATGCCAAATGGCAAACAAAGACAAGTACAATGTAAAATAGTAAAGTGCTGAAGCTATATTTTGTACTCAGCTGAAAACATACATTTCTCAGAAAATATGCCAAATGCCAAATGAGAAGTGAGGAACTTGATTGTAGATGGCTGCAATAATTTTTACCAATGCTGAAGATGCCAACACCCAAGCCAAAGTCACCCCAAATCTGAAGATGTACTTCCTTGCCAATTTTTAAAAATGCCTAGGAGTTTTGAAAATTCCTTATAAATAAATCATGGCATTTTGGGACTCCAAAATGCACCTATCTTTATCTCCTCGACGATAGAAATCCGATGCAAAAATACCCAGAATGATATGCTGAGTAATGAGGAAGATATGAGCAAAAATGTGGTTCCAAAACCCTATCCTGAAATTCTGAAAATTGAATTAGACTTCTAGCAAAAACTTTTTTGGATCTGCTTTTTTGCTTTGCTTTTTTCAGATCTTCTTTTTCGGACTGCTTTTTTCGCTTTGCTTTTTCGGACTGCTTTTTTTCGGATCTGCTTTTTTTTCTCTTGCAATCAAAAACTCAAACCCTCAGGTAAGTCTGAGGACTCCAAATAAGCTCAACTTGAAATGGCTGAATACCACTTCCAAAGTGCAACCCTTCAAAGGATATTTCACCTCCTCAGTTATGCAAATCCTTAAGAAACTCCGTTCCTAAAGATCAAATGACAATCTGCAGACCAAGATGGCGCCACAAATGCTCAAAGAGAAAAGTAGTGTAAACTCAAGTCATGGGATGTCCAAATGAGAGGCCAAGCACTCTATTTATTCACTTTTCTAAGAAGCCACCAGAACTTCTAGAAGTATCTATAAAATATTCTTATAAAATCCCTTTATAATGCACTTTTATATAAAAAGTAACTTTATAAAATAAAAAGTGCAACTCAACTCAAAATTATAACATTTTGGCCCCACATAACACATTATAATAAAAAATATGATAAACACCATCTCGCCAAAAGCAAATAAGACCATCCAATCCCCAAATAATCATCAGAATGACTCTCTCCACATCGCCACCAGTCTATGAGAGCCCGTGATAGACTGATCCGGCACGCCAAACGATGTCAGCCAGAATGGGGACATGACAAGCCATATGTTCCTTATCTCAAATATCAGCAGATTGGAAAGCGCATTTGTTGGTTGAATACTCCAAGGACACGTTTGCATGTCAACTCCTAGACAAAGAAATACAGGACGACAAGTATAAGGTGGTCGATGATATTATTTTTCACAAAGGCAGAATTTACTTGGTGCCTGAATCCAAGTTGAAGAAAAAAATCTTGAAAGAAATGCACAATTCGCCTCTAGCCGGGCATCAAGGGTACTTGAAGACCTACCGATAGATCAGGGAAAGGTTCTCATGGAAGGGCTTAAAGAGTGATATATTACAGTACGTCCGGGAATGCTCCACCTGTCAACAAAATAAATCCGAACACACTCTACCGGCAGGTTTACTTCAACCATTACTGATTCCAGAGAAGAAGTGGGATAGCATCTCAATGGATTTCATCTCCGGGCTCCCTAAGGAACAAGGGAAGGATTGCATCTTTGTGGTAGTCAACAGATTAACCAAGTATGCACATTTTTTTGCTATTCCAGTAGAGTTTTCAGCCTCACTGGTAGCAAACTTATTCTTCTGAGAGGTGTTCCGCCTGCACGGACTCCCTCAAAACATAGTGAGGGACAGAGATAGCCGCTTCCTCAGAAATTCCTGGAAAGAATTGTTTCGACTAGCAGGGACAGAGTTGTCGCCAAGCACTAGTTACTACCCCCAGACCGATGGACAAACAAAGATTGTGAACAAATGGCTGGAAGGTTACCTCAGAAATTATGTTTCAGCACAACAGAGGGCATGGGTAAAATGGCTACACTTGGGAGAGTACTGTTACAATACCACTTTCCACATGTCCATTGGAATGGAACCTTTCAAAGCTTTGTACGGTTATGAACCTTCTTCATTTGTGGATTTGGCTCTTGGTGACAGTCACGCGCCGAAGGCCAAGGACTGGTTGCAAGAACGAATAGATAGTTTAAGGTCCCTAAAGGAAAATCTCCAGCGGGCTCAGAATTAGCAGAAAATGTATGCTGATAGGCACCAAATCGAGAGGAGTTTTGAAGTAGGGGATCTGGTATACCTCTGACTTCAACCATACAAACAATCTTCTTTGAAAGCTTCCGGGAAGAAGAAGTTGAGACTGCGCTTCTACGGACCCTACCGTGTGACAAGGAGAGTGGGCGAAGTTGCATATGAATTGGACCTACCTGAGGGAAGCCGAATCCACAACGTCTTCCACGTTTCTTGTCTGAAGAAAGTCGTGGGCCAACAAGTGATGGTCTCCACAGACCTGCCACCCCTTGACGACGGAGGGAAGTTAGTATTGGAACTAGCGGAAATCATTGACAGTCGGGAGAAAAGATTGAGGACACGCACTATCAAGGAATTTCTTGTGCGTTGGAAGGATCTACCCCTTGAAGATGCCACCTGGGAAGGCAAAGAGATTCTGGAACACCCTAGCTTGAAATTGCTTGAGGACAAGCAATTATTGGGATAGGAGGATTGTAATGTCCCCGTCATTAAATGAGTAATAAAACTATTGTATTTGGGTCCCGATTGATTTAGCTTATCTCGGGCCCATTTTTTATTTGTTAGCGTAGTGTAGTTGTCGCTGTCGGTTCTTTTGTGCACTCTCGGGAGTTTCCCGACGGGTATTTATGCTCGGCGTGTAGGTTAGTTTTGATATGTTGAGATTTGATATTTTATTTGTATTTGTGAATTCCTGTTGGGATTCTGCTGGTTGCCATTTCGGAGGTGAAAGACCCTCCCTATTTGGTATTTGCAGTTTCGGTGGGATTCAACCCTCACCCTATCTTGTTTGTTCGTTTGTTTTCGGATCTGGCAACTCTGAAGAGTTATATAATTATATTATTGTTTCTACTTGCAAATACTTGTTTCAATATTGTCAAAGTACTGGAAGTTATCTACATCTTTGTTTTCAACATGAGGAAGGCAAACCAAGTTGGCTTTGTGCACATCAAGGAGATGGGAAGCAAAATGTCAACAACACCGTATGGCTTCTAATACTGTACGGCCTGAGGAAAGCACCGTACGACCTTCATAACCGTACGGCTTGAGGATATCACCATATGACCTTCATCACCATATGACTTGAGGATATCATTATACGGCTTGCAACACTGTACGACCTAAGGATAGCAACGTACAGCCTGCAGCTAGCATCGTACGACCTCTGGCACAAGCACCGTACGACCCCCTCTAATACCGTACGGCCCTAGGCGGCATCCACCCTACGACACTCTCCATCTGTACGACGTGGTCTCAGTAGTTACACACGGGCTTCGAACTGATAACCGTACGGCCTACCTACTCTCCCCTCCTCCGTACGGACAAGTTCAAGTTGTATAGAGTTCGCGTAGGTGTTTTTGGAGTTGTGGAAGGGAATATTACAGATTTCCCCAAATTTGGAGGCAAATTCAAAATGAAATGTACACACCTCTTCAATCTTTCCTAGCAATTCAATTCCCAACCATGCACATCCATTCCCAAGCATTTCCAAGCATTTTCCATTTTGAGGGGAAGAGAGGGTTTTGAGAGCAAAAATGCCAAATGAGAGAATAAAATGAAAAGACGAGATTTTTTCCTCTTAATCACATTTTCACTTTATTTTTTCTATTTTCTTATTGTCTTGTTTTCTCTTTTATTCTTATTTCCTTTTTATTTTTCCATTTCCATAAAATACAAAGGATAATTGACTTAAAATGCCTAATTCATTCATTTTTGAAGGTGATTAAAACAATATGATTTAATTCATTTTTTCTAGGAAATTTAAATGACTTAATCAAATTTTTGAAGCCAAAGGAAAATTTTCTAAAAACAATTTTAACTAATTGCGAAAATCAAATATCATTTCTAATACATTTAAGTAACATTTTCTCCTTTCGTTTATTTCCCCAATTTCTCAATTCCCAATGCATCAAGCACTATATACATGCTAAATTTCATCATTTAAAAAATACAACTGCATATAATCAGGAAATAAACAACCATAATAAAATGACACATTTATGGTTTTCACATCACATAGATACCTTAATAACCATTGATTCGAATCTGAAATCATAAGTGAAAACAGGCTCATTTCGTACTCATTCAAGTGCAATAGTGCCTACCAAACACATAAGCACAAAGTGATATCTCTGATTAACAAAATCATTGGGGAACAACTCAGACCTGCATATCAGGTAGAGAAATAACCTTGTACCTATATCCATTCAATGTACATGTCAAACATACTTGTTCAATTTATATAATAGTTGAAGAACATGAAAATCATCCAATGGGTTTAAACATCATATAAAACATATAATCAAAATACATATAACTGATATCCATGAAATGAATCACTATGATAATCTGTGCATATAACCCATAAAATATACATCTCAAGGGGTACAACAATAATTAAGTACATCAAATCCTCACAAGGAACTTGGCATACTTCTATACATGCATCTCAATGGATTCAAAACACCAACAATCGACATGCAGAAGACAGCATCTCAAAGCATGCTGGTGGTCCAAACACACCATACAACACTCAAAGTAACAAACAGAAGCGTGACCTTGCATTCCCTGGAACATAGTCAAAAAACAATGCTGAGACCAAGACATTTCAAGGCAAAAAGGGGTAGGCATTACACGTACCTATAAATATCCATTTACCTGCCTAAATATGGTGGTACCCCTCAGACCTTAGCAGTTTATTAAAGGGAGGTATGGTAATCATGTGGCCTTACATTTGCAAGTTTGTGGATTGATTGATGTGCCCCCTTTGTCTAGATCAGTCACGAATCTAGATCACTACCAATTCCTTGTAGTGATCACACATGATTGTGAAAACCTATTGTTTTATATAAAGATGGAAGCACTTTGTTTCATTACTTTTGAATATGAATCGGTGTATATAGGCAAAGAGAGTAGGACTGGAATTGAACTCAGAAACAAAGAGTACTATTGAAATTCACACGAATACACAAGGTTTAGAACTGTTAATAAAAACTGTATAATCAGAGAGTTCAATACAGAAGTCAATGAAAATGGATGCGAAAACATAGAGGGGTATATTATAACTCTTGTGATATGGGAGTTAACACCATTGGTCTTCTATATTACATATCCTTACAAATATCCATCAAAGAGACCAAGAGGAACCATTGTAGGAGAAAATCTATTCATCTTTTGCCATATTTGCTTGTCTTTTTGTCTTTGCCATGGCATAGTGTTGTCACAGGGGAGTGGAACTCAGCATGGGAAGTGGATCTTGAAGAGAGCCAAAAAGGGTTATCAAGTTTTTGTGTATTTTCAAAAAAACAGTGTTATTTCAATTTGTGAATGGATCTATGGTAATATTTAAACATATGCCATGTGACAATGACTTCTTAAGCTCTAGTAAATATATGTGAAATATGAATTCATTGTGGATATTTCATAGTTTAAAATTTTAGACATAAAGAAAAGGAAAATTAGAAAAAAATTACTGTTCTTGGAAGAAAATAAGATTTGAACATCCACACTTCATCTGTAAATTCTTTAATACATTAGTTGTGCACTTTCTTCATGGAGTTGCGGCATGGCAACATGAATTCATGTGTTGAAAGTTTACAGATATATTAGTGATATATTTGGGCATGGATATTGCCATAGAAGATAAGGTCACAGTTTTGTAGGTTTGGAAATGTGCTTGAACTATATATAGGGTTCTCATATTGAACATATCTTGTTATCCACAAATTTTATGAATCACACATTAAATTTACTTCAGGTGGCTGCACTTTTAGGGTTTTACTTTGTTTATAGTTAGAAAATACAATAAAGATTCTGAAATAATTTAACTGACATAGAAGATCCTTACTAGCTATTTTAACATATATTATGTATTTTTTTCTTCGTAAGAATTGTCCTCACATGTTCATAACAAGTTTGTTCTTGTTAATATTCTTTTATTTCAAGTTCTTATATGTTCCTATGGTGGTAAATATATTATATATGAATAGCCAGTGATTGCCTATACTCAAAAGACATGGAAACTAGCTTCCGGAGAACCAATGCATGCAGAGAGTGGTTATTGGAGACCCAAATTGGATGGATCCATAGAAGTTATTATTGCTCAAAGCACTGGCCTTGCAGAGGTTCTGGTATGTGCCAAGCAATGCTTTTCTCTTAACTGCTCATTCCTAATTCCTGTCTATAATCATCTAGTGAAGTTAATAAGTTAAGTTGGAAACATACCCATGTTTGATCAGTAAAAGGTGAGTTTTCATGCATTCATTGGTATACTGGAATGCTAAGATTCACGTATATTAAATTCTTAGAGTTTGAATCTTGCAAATGCATGTTATTAAAATGGTTTGGATGGTTTGTGTGCTTGAACATATTTTTCATTGACATGTTAAGTCCACATTTTTTGGGAACTTGAAGTTAAAAGAAACCCTGTTTTCTTTTTATCCATTGACAGAAGACCTCTACGTCAACTGATACAATCTCAGTGGATTCCTGTCCTTGCATAATTTTGCTGGAATTTATTTAGGTTGCTCTAGCTAAATATTATTTTCTACCAATGAACCAAGGCCATCTTGTTGTGTGCATGCTATTCTACAAAATATGGGAAAGAACTCGCAATTTCTCTTTCATTGATTTCTGCTTTATACAAGTTATATAGGACCCCAGGTACATATTAAAATTGCTAGCTACCTTGACACTGTTGCCAAGTTAATCTAATGCATATACACTTGTACATGTGTGCATGCAAACACAAGTAAAAGTTGAAAAATGCATCCATCTATTACCAGATGGGTTGACCTTTGAACGAACTATTCTCAGTTTTCTGACTTTGGTTTACCAAGGAGTGAAACACCGAAATTACCATACAAGTTAGAAATTTACGATCTACTCTTGGAGTGGAAAGATTCCTAAGGGAAGCAGTTTGATCACTGACCAGGTATTTTACATTGTAAAGTTCCTGCTTTCCCAAAAGAATTTCATCATTATGAAGAAGGATCACGGAGTGTGATCTGAAATCTTGATGTTAAAACAATCTATTTAGTTGAATCTGGAAGCACTGTCAATCAAGAGGAATGATTATTTGATGGAGGAAATAAATTTGAATGGCAGTTGAAAATTGCAGGGATATTCTATTAATACAGTAAAACAAATACTTTCTAATAGAAGTGCTTTCAAATGTCAAAAGGATGTAAATAAATTTCAAGAGAAGTTAAAGTCAAAATCTTTGAAGACAAGAGTTAGATAATTTTCTGTTTTTGTTTGGCTTTCATCGATTGTCAAATAATTTGCATGGATAGGAAATGCTTACGGGACAAGGACAGGTTGTACCTATATAATAACTCAACTCTTAAGTTCAAGGTGCTCGTAGAGTTGCATGCTTCTCCAAGAGGTGGGCACTTAGGATTCTTGATAACTTATCATAGGCTCAAGCAAGATTTTTTTGGGATGTGGTTAAAGGGTACCTTTAGAAATTTGTTGTAGAATGTTTGGTATAGTAGCAAAATAAAGGGGAGGTAATTAAGACTTTGAGTTTTTCGCAATCCTTGCCTATTTTGAGTTGGATATGGAAAGACATGGACTTCATCATAGGTATGCATAGATTTGAATGAAAAAATGTCATGATGGTTGTTGTGGGTCATCTCACCAACTATGCACATTTTTTTGCTCAGTCACATCCATTTGTAGCAACAACCTTTATGAGTACCATTCAAAAACTACGTGGGACTCCAAAAGCCATAATAAGTAAATGTAATCTTATATTTACAAGTGATTTTTGGATTCACTTATTTTAATAATTGGGAAATCAACTTGCTCCTTGTTCATCATATCATCCCCAATGTGATGGAAAAATTGAGGTGGTCAACAAATGCTTGAAGGGTTAGTACTTATATTTGATGTTTTGCTTCAGATAAACAAGAGAGATGGGTGTAATGGTTGCCACAAGCAGAATGCTGACATAATACTTCATTCCATGCTAAATCCAAAATGTCTTTTTTTTTGGCACTATATGGGTACTGGCCATCATCAATCACCTCTTCCTTGTGAGCACATCCAAAGATTCAAACATTTGAAGAACACACTTAGCATCGACAAGAGGTATGTACAAGTTGTAGGGAGAAGTGGAAATGGCATAAAACATTATGAAACAACAGGCTAATTAGCACTATGTTGAAAGGACTTTTGAAATGGGAGATTTGGTCTTTAGACAATTACAACCATATAAGAAAATGTCACTAAACAGAAACAGGATAACAAACTTGCACCCAATTATTACAATCCTTATAAGATGTTGCAGAGGATTGACAATGTAGCATACAAATTGGAGTTATCTATGTCAATAAAAATACATTTAGTTTTCCATGTTTCATGTTTGAAGAAGGTTATCAGACCCAAAACTTGAGGAGGGTAGAATAATTCTGGATCCTAAGGGAATTCTTCAAACATACACCAAGAGGTTGTACTCAAGGTGACTCACAAAGTATGCGATCACATGGAAGAACTCTCTAGTCAGAGGTTCTACATAGGAAAATGGGAATTTTGTGCAAAAGCATCCATATTTGATCAGCATTGAGGACAACACTTATTTGAAAAAGAAGGGGCATGCTACCTTAATCCTTTACTTTGCATAGGGTTACTGTCTCAATAGACTCAGATCAAGTCACTAAGGTTTTAGTCAAGAAACTAAAATTTCAGCAGATTCCTCCCAACTATGTAGTACAAGCAAGACGTTTCCTCATCAGGGTCAATAATTCACTAGGGACCAAGCTGGGAAAATGTTTCCTCATTTGTTGCAGAATCTTAATGTAATGGGGCCTATTGCTTCTCAAGGGGAATGAATGATGCTACAAATACTTTGCAACATGTGGATGGCATTTGCACGGTCAAATCTAGAGAATATAGAAAATCTAATTTTTTAGAGTCTTTTGACTTATCCTTGCTGCAACTCTACTTAGGTCTTTTGGAGATCTTTCTGACACATTCAACAACTTCAACTTTTGATAAGCAGGATAAGGAGTTATGGCCACCACCAAGATGGGGTACCAAAAATAAATATTTTCTTAGATTTTTATTTATTTTGTAGCTTACTTGTCTTCATTTGGCTATCCATTTCATCATCCATAGATGACATAGGTGTAGTGCCTCTTTGGTTTCTGATTGGATCCATAGTTTGTTAGCAATTTAAGTTGTCAATAGTGTATTTCACCAAACCCATTCACACCGGTCACTCACATTACTTAGACGACACCGGTAGATGACAAACAAAGTATATGCCCCGGTTGACTAAGTAGACAGATATAGCGGTAGACCGAACCAAGTACTCAGTATCGGTCTTATTAAGCATACAAGGACAAACCGGTACCCGTCTAAGTGTTAGATAAATCCGATCCAAATTTTGTGGAATAGTTTGAGTTAAAAGCCTGATTATGCGGGACATCCATCTCTCAGAAGTGGAGTTATCTTTTTAATAGGAGTTACCTTTGAATTCTATAGATGATCTCAAGGTACACTCCAGATCATAACGCATAGCTTGTTGTTGATTGCATGATTTATTGCGGAGTTTGCAGCCTGACAGTTCTATGAGTTAAGGGTTTCATTACAATGAACTCTTGTATATATATATAGGTCATAGGACGCAAAGAATGTTGTTGATTGTTGGTGATTACATAGAGCAGAAGAGAGACATCTTCTGAGAGAAGGGCTACAGACATAGAGGTAGCAGAGATCAACAGCCAGGAAAACAGAGAAAGAGGTATGATCTAATCAAGACATTCAGTGTCATTATAGATCATTACTTTTATCAGTAGTGAAAGCATAAGTCAAATCCCTATATTAGGGTGGACCTAATCGGTTTCTTGTAAAAATCCCCTAATAGGGTAATATCTTGTTGATGTTCAAAGTCCTGTAACTAGGCAGCTCCTAACAGGGTTTAGATCTTAACAGATCTCTTGTAAAATCCCTTAACCGGGTAGCACCTTAACCAATGCTTTGTAAGCTCCTAACAGGATGCCTTCATTCTGAAGTAGTGAAGTTGTGAGCTCTGTCTCACCGTGGTTTTTCCCTTCTAATCGAGGGTTTCCACATATAAGTACTTGTGTTGATCTGTGTCATTATGCTTATGCCTACGAATGACTGTTATATTTTGCTTATCTATTAAGAATAATCAAAGAAGCTTATAACTAAAAGTATAACAGGGAGTATTTTCTGATTCAACCCCCCCCCCCCCCCCCTCAGTAACCGGTAAGTATTAACAATTGGTATCAGAGCCAAGTTCTCTATACTTAAAAGTCTAACAATTTGAGAGAAAGATCATGGAGGTCTACCGGTATCAGAAACAACTAAAGGAAGCCAATGACATTATTGCCTCTCTGGAGAATAGACTTAGGAGATCACTGGCAAAGCGAAAGAAGTTGGCTCTACAATTGAATGAGAGCAATGAAACCATCGATGAACTCTTTGGGCAGAGTGGATCTAATGAAGCAGAGGAGGCAGTATCTGAACTCATGGAAAAGAATGAGACCCTGACCGATTAGATCTCTAACCTTAAGAGGGAGCAAGAAGAGAATGCCCTAAGGATGACTGAACTAATCGAGAAAAAGCTGAAGATGAAAGGAATACAACAGTCAAGTCCTTGACCACCGTTGAAAGAGCAAGGGACTAGGTAGTGGACGCTGCAGGGACGATTGAATTAATGCTTCTACGACTTTAGGAGGACATGGAGGATATCACTCAGGAAAACACTAGCTTACACAAGGCATGTCAGGAGAAGGATGATGCATGTAAGAGACTGGCGATAGAGGTGTATCAACTCAAAAGACAAAAGAAAGTCCTTGAAGAAAGAAATGATGTTTTGAGAAGATATAATGAAAGTTCGGCCAAGCTCGATCAGCAACTGAAAGCTCAAAGAAGGCACAAAGACCAAACTGGTCTTGGATTCACCGATGAAGTCACCAAGGAGATCGGTGAATCTTCTAGAGCCCAGAAAAGCAAGAAAGCCAAGAAGAAGCCGTTGGCACACAAAGATAAAAAGATCTCTAACATTTCTTGTAATCATTGTGGGAAACCGGGTCATAAAACAACTAATGGCAGAAAAGCACCAATAAGACCCAACAACAGTCACTGCAAGAACTGTTTGCAAAAAGGGCCACAAGACCAACGAGTGTTGGTCAAGCCTTGCATCTGTGTCCAGTAGAAGCAGAGGAAGCTTCAAAGGCTACTGCTATGCATGCAACAAGTTTGGACACAAGGTTGAAGAATGCAGGTCAAAGACAATGGCATTCAGATCCCCTAGATCCGTTTTCACCAAGAAAAACAAGAACTGAAGCACAACCCATTGTACAAATTGTGAAATAGTCAATTCCAATGACGCTTGGAGCAAGTCACCCAATCCAAGAGGGGTGAAACCATGGAAGGAAACCAGGATAGTCTGCTATCGCTGCAACAAAGTTGGACACTTGGCAAAAGATTGCAGGAACTGGTCGTTCAACAAGAAGAAAGAACCTGTCAAACCGTTTGACAAGATAATCAAGGAAGAAAGGACCAAGAAGACATCAAAACAAGTTTGGGTCAAGGAGTCAAGGAGCTCCGCTGAGGAGAAGACTGAGGAGAGCTCATCACCTACAGAGGGTGATATCTCTTCTGCAAATTGAGCCAAGAAAGCCTAGAGGGAACCAGTAGTCCTTTCACTGTTCTCGATAGAGTTAGTGAGAATCAAGACTCACTTAGTCTACAAGCTTAACCGAACAAAAAAAAAAAAAAAAGTGAAAAAAATAATAATAATAAAATGGATCACCGGTTAAGAAAAATGGAAAAGAAGGTTAGGTAAGGCATTTATTACTATAGCCGTTTAACGAATAGTTACCGTTTGGTAATTGTCGTTATGCCCTAACCCTATAAAAGGAAGAAGAATTACTCATAAGATTTACTTTGCTTTCACTAAAATTAACAACTTTTTATGAGCTATATTTTTGTGCTTTGATCATCGTGAGCAATCATCTATTAGACCGATTAAAGCTTTCTTCCATCAGTCAACTGTTCGAAATGGCATCATCATCTTCCTCCATAAAGTTGCTCAAGGGAGATCAGGCGAACAGGCCAGCTTACAACATCTTGCCAATTTAGAACCGAGAAAATGACATGGCTGGTGCGCTCTCGTCTATACCAGAAGGAGTCTTCCTAACCGAAGATGTTACAATGTTTATCCATGCCAAACAGGAAGAGTTGGGCGAAACATATATTCAAGGAGAGTATTTGGCGCTATGTGAAGAAGGGAAACTTCCTGATAAGTATGTCAAGCTAATATCTTCTAGACTTATCAACGGAGTACGCTACCCAGACATCTTCCATGAAGACTTAATTCGACTGGTCCTCAGTTGTCTTCATGATCTAGGTTTCTGGCTAACAAAAGGTGCATGCAATCCGATCACCAAAGATGATCTCCATCGCGTGACAGGATACAACAACCGAGGGGAAGCTCTAACCCTAAGAACAATCTCAAATGTCGTCATCAATAAATTAACTAGATCAAGACCTAATGGTCAACTCGTGACTGTAACAGACATTGAGGATAATGGAGTCCGCTTCGCATCTGTAGTAATTGGGTACAAGGTATATCAGTCAAGCAACTTGAACAACATACCAGGTGGAGCTATTCACGCCGCACATCAGATAATGCACGATAATGCTCAATACGATATTTGTGCAATGCTTCAAAACCAAATATTTGAAAATATGAAGAAGGTGGGAGTCGTGAAGAAATCAATGAAGTACGGGACCCTTCTGGTATGTCTCTATTTCTACTACTCCAACTTCTTCTTGAGAATCGAAAAGGTTGTATGGAAGACTGATAGAACGGTGATGCAACAGATAAGCGAGATGGCAAATCAACTGGGCAACCTGTGCTGACTGAACACTTTGAGGCATTTCAATTAAAAATGCACGAAAGAGAGAGAGTGCCATCAACGATTGTTGACCTGTATAAGGACGACGTTTGCTTTCTCGTCACCACTGATAACTACATCATTCAAGCAGTAGAACCAAGAGAGAAGTATGCTCCTGAGCTAGGGTACGAGATCACCTCCAAGATTGTCAAGGCATATGTTGATGCCCTAAATGAAGCCAATCTAGATCTCGGTGCAAATCGATTTGGCACCTATGATGAGATTCAACAAAATTTGTCAAAGAGGATACAATAAAGAATGTCTACCAAAGGACCCCCACACAAAAGAAGAAACCAACTATCGAGCAACCCAAGGCTCGAAAGAAGAAAGCTGAACCTATATCCAGTGCTTAGGCAGTTGAAAAGAGGAGAGAGATCCAGAAGATATTGTTACTCTAATCAAAAGGAAGAGGGGATCAGGCAAACCGGCAAAGGAGGAACCACTGAAAAAGGCCAAGCTATCAATTGATGAATATGTGGCTTTACTAAAAGAAACCAGGGGAATGAGTTCAGTAGTGTCAAAATACAAGTTTGCTAATGAAGATGACAGGAGAAAGATTGAAGAAGGGGTTGTGCACTGCCTTCACAAATTTAATTTACATCCTACAGAACTCACCAGAGTTGTACCGAAGGATCTCCTAGATATAATTGAAGCCAGATGGAGTGCTCCAATGGAGAGAGAAAAGGAGTTAAGAATACATGCTCTTCTAGAAGTACACAATCATCTCACTTTGGAGGAAGCGATGGAACAGGCTGAACTGCATCAACAATCCTTCTTAACAAAAAGGAGGATCGGTCTCATACTTGTTGATCAAGCTGAGACAGTGCACAAAGGAGTTGAAATATGGACCAAACTTCTTCGAACCCAGCAACAAGTGCAAGAAGTAGCTCAAGGAGCCACAGTTCAACTCGTCCCCGACACCGGTAAAGGCAAAGGAGTACCTAGAACGGATGCACCTGTCAAAGAAAAGAGCTCCACAGTACCGGTAATCGATATCACCGATGACAAGAACAACGATCCTCACTTCTCCGAGTAAAGGTAACACTAAACCTATGACAGTCAGTGACTTAGTTGATGAAGTAATGGACTTTGGAATAGTTGTCAATGCTGCCAAGTGGTATAGTGTGTTAGAAGAAGAGGATAAAGAAGCAGTCATTACATCATTAGTGGAAACATTTCTAGACTTTCATAGAACTCCAAGGGACTACAGGTCGAAGTTTCCACCAGAATTGAATTCTAGGCTTCAAGCCAAATGGAGAACCGGTCTAGGAACCAGTACAAGAATAAATAGAGAAACCTTGTCTCAAGTTAGACCTCTCCTAAGTGAAGATAAGATCAAGCTTCTATTGGAAGAGGCATCAATGAATTTGCAAACCGGACTTAAAGTTGCCAAAATAATAAATGGACTTGATAAAGAGGTCTACAAAGAGACCCTGGATTTCTGGAAAAAGTATGACTTTAGTACCCTGGACAATTTAGGTCCTCAGGATCCAGCTGAACAATTACAAGCAGCACCGGTAAGATTCACCACAAGTGAAGAATCTGCCATCGGAATTGATAAATATCGAACAAAAGAGTTTACAGCTAGTGAACAAACTCATGTTGAAAAAGAAATAGAAATTGAAATACCCTTGGGTGAACTTCTTACAGAAGCAGAGCAACCGGAAGATGATGCTCAGAATGTAGAAAAACCACCTACAGAGCAAGTTCTGCCTGAAGAAGAGGCTCCACCGGAAAGCACAACTCAAACTGAAAAGAACAAGGGACAAGAGGAAGAAATCTCAGTCCGTACTGTAAAAGCTCAACCAGAGCAAGAGCAAAGGCAACAGGAGCAACCTGATATACCAAGTTCCTCATCTTAAGAGGAAGTTGTCCTTCGTTGAAGAAAAGGAAGCCAAAAGGAGTAAATTCACCGATACAATGGTGGACATCAGTAAGATGTCAATAAGACAGCTGAAAGCGCTAACTAAAAAGAAACAGGACATGGTCCTAACCACGGTAAAGAACATCTTGTGCAACTTTATACCAAACGTGGACATTGATGAAGATGAACCGGTCATCGATCAACTTGAAGTTCTGGCACAAGCAATCGGTGAGGATCTAACTAATCCTGAAATAGTGGCCATTGACCACTATGAGAAGAAAAGAGTGGAGATTCTCCACAAACAGGTTAAAGAAATCAAAGAAAATTTGTCAACCAACTTAAAAGTGCTTCAACAACAACTTCAAGTGGCTAGTAGTTTGATGAGCAAATCTTCAAACCTTGAATTATTTTTGCAAGATCTAACAAAGAAATCTGCCAAAACATCAGAGGACTTACGAGCTTTGTCCTCTCAATTTGACATAAAGAACAAAACTGCAACAACTTACAACAGAGAGATGACAAGTCTTGCTCTAATACAGAGGAAGACAGCTGAAGAAGAAAACAAAAGGATCTAGGACATTGTTGGATTTCAGTTATTCTTGGCCCCAACATTTGACTCTATGTAGAAAATAGCCACAACAACAGAAGCTCTGATGAATGAACAAATGTACAAAACCATGGAAGATATGGAGAACATCATTGTTTCTCTTGAAGCAGCCCAAAAGAACATCGAATATGTAACCAATCAATGGGCACCATTCCTTCACTCTGCCAAAACAATTTATAAGGATATCTTCACAAAACTTCAACTATGAAGACAAGCATTACCCTTTGTCCTATAGAGGAAAAAAGGGGAAGAAGAGCAGAGAGGAACGAAGTAGAACAGTCACACCGGTCACTCAGAAAGGGGAAGTGTTATACAGGAAAGCAAGTGAGTATGGTTTTGCCACCAATGACAAAGGGGAAGATTGTTAGCAATTTAAGTTGTCATTAGTGTATTTCACCAAACCCATTCACACCGGTCAAGGATCACCGGTCACTCACATTACTTAGACGACACCGGTAGATGACAAACAAAGTATATGCCCCGGTTGACTCAGTAAGCAGATACATCGGTAGACCGAACCAAGTACTCAGTATCGGTCTTATTAAGCATACAAGGACAAACCGGTACTGATCTAACTGTTAGATAAATCCGATCCAGATTTTGTGGAACAGTTTGAGTTAAAAGCCTGATTATTTGGGACATCCATCTCTCAAAAGTGGAGTTAGCTTTCTAACAAGAGTTAGCTTTGAATTCTACAGATGATCTCAAGGTACACGCCAGATCATAACACACAACTTGTTGTTGATTGCATGATTTATTGCGGAGTTTGCAGCCTGGCGGTTCTATGAGTTAAGGGTTTCATTACGATGAACTCTTGTATATATATAGGTCATAGGACGCAAAGAATGTTGTTGATTGTTGGTGATTACATAGAGAAGAAGAGAGACATCTTTTGAGAGAAGGGCTACAAACACAGAGGTAGCAGAGATCAACAGCCAGGCAAACAGAGAAAGAGGTATGATCTAATCAAGACATTCAGTGTCATTATAGATCATTACTTTTATCAGTAGTGAAAGCATAAGTCAAATCCCTATATTAGGGTGGACCTAATTGGTTTCTTGTAAAAATCCCCTAACAGGGTAATATTTTGTTGATGTTCGAAGTCCTATAACTAGGCAGCTCTTAATAGGGTTTAGATCTTAACAGATCTCTTGTAAAATCCCTTAACCGGGTAGCACCTTAACCAGTGCTTTGTAAGCTCCTAACAGGGCACCTTCATTCTGAAGTAGTGAAGTTGTGAGCTCTGTCTCACCGTGGTTTTCCCCCTTCTAATCGAGGGTTTCCACGTATAAGTACTCATGTTGATCTGTGTGATTATGCTTATGCTTACGAATGACTGTTATATTCTGCTTATCTGTTAAGAATAATCAAAGAAGCTTATAACTAAAAGTTTAATAGGGAGTATTTTCTGATTCATTCCCCCCCCCCCCCCCCCCCTCTCTGTAACCGGTAAGTATTAACATAGTTTACTTGTGTTACTAAGTTTTTAAGTTCCATTTTTTTGCAAAATCTGTACATATTGATTGAATTTGAAGCAACGAGTCAGAGTGGATGGCATGCATCTCTTCGACAGAGTCTGCCATATATTTAATAAACTATTAATTTTGAATTGAATCATTTTTTGTTAAGCTTTAGTAATTGTTCTTGTTGCATGGTACGTTTTAGAAAATTTACCAGATAGAATACATTCAGTTCCTTACTAGTGTATTGTCCTCTGAATTCCTGGTATAATTTAGGTCATTTTCACAGATGTGTTTTTGAACTTATGTTCTCTTAAAAAAATTACGTAAAATAGATCTTCTTACATTCAGTGTTCTCTGCCTATAGAAAGAATTTTATATAATGTTTCTGAAGAAAAATCATGTCCATTGTCAACAGTGTTTGAAGCAATAAAAAAACTTCCAGAACAATTGAAATGGGTGCAAATCTTCTGTGTGGCTTATGTATTGGAGTTTCTTTAGATCAACTGAGAAGGGAAATAACGGAAGAACTAATAAAATGAAATTGTTTTGAGGGCAAAGCTGATATGCCTATCTATACTATTGGCCTTCTGTATTCTTCTGCTCTTGTATGTTAAGATTTTATCTATCTATATCTATTTTTGGAGTGTTTACAACATTGTTGTCTGTATTTGGATATTTATCTGGAAAATCTGCTTTCTCAATTTATAAAATCTTAGGATTCAGATCATAAATTTTGTGTAGATTGGAGGAATAATTGGGATAGCAAGTTTTAAACCGTCATCAAATCACATTGTCAGCAAAAGAATTTCATGTCACTTTTTAGTTTGCAAGGATATTCCTGTCTTTTGATGCCCAAGAGATAATCTGAGATGTTGCTGAAAAAATCATGACTGCTATAATTTGTAAAATCTTGCAGAAAGGGACATATGATGCTGAGAAGAAAATTGTGAAACTTCAAAGTGAACTTGTTGGAAATGCATCTAAGGTGTTATTCTAGACCATTTGTACCTTATTATTGTTAGCTATGATGGTTGAAAACTGAGTACTATACTAATGATATAAATTAGCTGTGGGATGGTGTTTTGTGAAAATAATAGAATGTTGCTTCTATGTGTTGACGTCTGCTGTAAATTTGGTGAGGTCTCAAAAATCACCATATACAAGTGGCTATAGTATCATTTTCTTGGTTTGACTATTGATCTTGAATCGAAGAAAATGCTTCCAATGTATTTTGTTAATGAATTGTATAGCTTCCACGGTCAGTGCTCCCATTATATCTGGTGCTCAATGCCTCAAAGGCAAAAGTTTCAGCAATGACGACTAATCAGCGGCAACATATGAAACAGTCATCAACAACTGGATGCCCTATTTACTTATAGTTTTTGGAGCAATTGATAGGAACACATGATTGATAATTTCAAACCTCATTTTCATCCCAACTTCACCATAACTGGAATTCATAATGATACAAAATACTTATAGTTCTTGCCACAATTCATGGTATTTTGGAATTTTAAATTGCACTTTATGGTCTTATTGAAAGATCGTAACAATGGAAGAACTTATTTGTGTGGTAAGGATATAGAGGCCACAAATCTGTTAAAGCCATTAAATTATTTAGTTCTTATCTCCTAATTTATAATTATCAAATTTGTCTTGTGATGTTGGAAATAATTATAGTTTATGTCCTAAACATGAAAATTTTAGAGATCTGTCTTTTTAATGCAATTGTGGCAAGAATACCATAGCATACCAATAGCAGAGCAATTGATGTTGCAAATCGAAGTCACTGAATGACTAACATAACAATTCCTATCTCAAGACCTCTAATTCAAAAGCACTGTAGAGATCTATCTTTTTCTTTGTATAATGTATTGAAACTTTAATCTGATTTGCATGGACATGGAAGTTGGTATGGTATCTGGCATGGATATACAACAGGACCTAATTAATCCGGGATGCATGCCTGCATGGGGTTTTACGTGTATAGAGAGACATTGACTTTGAAGCATTCAATGCTAATCATTACTTCTTTGGATCACTTTCTCATTTCCCTACCTTTGGAAGCATGGAAAGACATCAGACTTTCAGATAATTTCATTGAAAGCAAACTGGATGAGTCGACTTAATTAGAGGATTCATTGTTTGCGCATTTCATTACATTGGATTAATGATTCTTGTTGTCATTTTTTAGATTTATTTGTAAGATAATTATTGGTTTTGTATTGGAAGAATGATTTTATCTATACAAAACTAACACTCGAGGATTTGTTTTAGGTGAAGGAAATCACACGGGTCTTTGAGTTGATTGGCAATGAATTAAGTTATGTTGTTCAGATGGCTACCACAACAAATAATCTGCAACCTCATCTTAAAGCACTTCTCAAGAAGATGTGATTTCAAATCTCAATAGATATTCCATATTTTCTTTTCTTTGCCTTGAACTCTCTTTAAAAAGAGAGTTCTCCAGAGATGATTTTGAAGAAAACAAGCCATGATGTGCAGAATACCATTCATGTGTTTGCTCTATAGAAGTCTTTATATAGTGCTCTTCCAAGCAATGCAAAAATGCTGGAAAAGAACATTTGCAAATAAAAGAAATCACAGATTTTTTATTATTTTTGTTGTGAAGTTTATGTTTCCAAGCTCTTAAAGTTGTTTATTTCATAATAAACATTTCAATCCCTACTTTGTTCTTATTTCTTCGAGAACACTCATAACAGATTGAATTGAATTAGTTGGAGAAATTTATTCAGAGATAACTCTATTAATTTTAAATTCTGTTATTCTTTCTAATTTATGGCATAACAACTAATTTAGAGTCTCCCTGTACCTTTGAGCATGGTCAAAATTACCGTCTCCCTTAACCTTGAATCAAAATCATGATTGGATGTTGCAAGACTCGTCAAAGACAGCTTAATCTTTAAATCCTTGCTTTTTTGAATTGATAATATATTACCAAAAGAGAATCTGAGAGTACATCCTATCACATTATAAAAGGTAGTGTACCAACTCCAAGACTGCTGTCACAATTTATGATTACATTAGCAATATGACTGGAAGATCAACCTACAGACTTAAGCCATGACATCCTGATGACAGTAGGATATTGCATTCGATACCAAAATCACGAACTGAAAAACATAGTATCTGCAGAATGAAACAGTCCAAGCTCAAGAGTAGGAGAAACTGTCATAGAACCATAGACCAAGAGCTAAAGGTACCATCATAGCAGCACAATCTGGCTCTGTTTTAACTGCAAGAATACCCAAATCTAAAGCAACCAGCATTGTATTGTCTTGGACAAATGATGAACTGCAACCCACGTATACTGCCACTTAAAATGTGAGATCTTCAACCGAAGTCTCAAGTAAAGCTGTCACTACAAGAATCCATATCATTACAACCAATGGGAGGCTCAATGATGAAATCATTATCATTGGGTATAAATATTCTACCCTCATCTCAGAAACACAAGCCTTTGAAGAGAGTATCCTGTTAGTTCTTGTTATACTGGTTCTAGAACTCCATGATACAGGCCAATAACTTGCATAAATTACCTCAGACCTCTTAGCAACTGTGTGATTAAAATCCTTCAGCTCATCAAATCTTTCTCTGGAGACTTCAAGTGTGATAGTCACCTGCATAGCACAATGCTGAAATGAGTCTAAAAGAATCAAGAAGCTTCCTCATCCGACCTTGATACAATTCATTATTCCTAGACTTCCATAAAACCCGAAGAATCTCAATAGAAAGGACAAGCCAGAAAAGGTTCTAAGCTTTACCAGGATTTTTCATACAGCCAACTAAGATTTTAAAAATAGACGGACAATTATTAAAAGACCAAGTATTTAAGCCACACAAAAAGATGGACCAGACTTCTTTTGTAAACAAGCATTTGAAAAAGATATGCTCAAGATTTTCACGAACCCTACACAATGGGCAAAGATTAACATCAAATCTAGACAAGGGAAGCTTTTTCAACAACAGAAGCCATTTGAAACATGATTTTTTTGGTTCTACAACACTAGACTACATATGAGCAAGAGTTTTAGACCTCTGGGCAGAACAAAGGTTCAGATTTCGGCATTCATTGAGGTGTCTGGTCACAACATTAGTTCCCAACATAGAGCTGTAAATCAGTTCTGAGGTCACTTTATCCAGCAAGGTACCATCACACTATCTATAATTATCAGCCAACTCAGTACCTGAAGCAAATTTAATAGGAAAGGGTAGCACTTTACAAGTTTCTCTGATAACTGAGTATGTCCTCCAATGGGACTGTGGAAGCCCGTACTCAATGCTCAGATTAGACCAAGACCTCAGCTGTAAATTGTTAAGAATATGTACAAAGTTTTTAATTCCTTTACCGTACCAAACTTTTAAAGAGCAACCCTGCAATGGGGCAAGGGGTTTGCCTTTGTGAAAAAGATTCCACCATATTGGTCTATTATCAAAAAAATTGTTATCCTCATAGTTGTATAATATGCAACCCTTAACTTTCTCTCTAATACATTTCCAAGCTTCCAAATGCTCCTGAAAACATTAGATCCAGAGGGGACAATAGAGAAGTTACCAAACAGGGAGTCAAAGATATTCAAACCTTTCCAACCTTTAGCATGTTTAGGTGAGGCCATCTAGATGTTGTTCCTGACAAGAACTTTCCATGGCTCATTGCCATCCAGGGATTTTATAATCCTGTTGATTGCTAAGGAGATGTTGTGCATCTTCAGGTCTTTGAGCCCAAGAACTCCTTTCAATTTTCTTAAACAACACCAGTCCCACTTCATTGAGTGTCTTTTTTTCTTGTCTTTGCCATCTGACTATAGAAAGGATTTGATTTTTTTTTTTCTGAATATCATTCACTTGGTAACTACAAATCAACCAAACTGGAGAATAAAACAGGCTATAAGAAGAACTAATTTTTCGGTAGACTTGTAGTCTCCTTGCCAGAGAAAGATAATGTTTATTCCACTTAGCAATTTTTGTATCAATTTTATCTTTAATCCAGTTTCACATGTTCTTGATACAGGGTTTAACAACAAATGAAATCCTTAAAGTATTTTACTTGCTTACTAGGAGCATTCACTAAAGACAATATTTACCAACCCAATCAGGAGTGTTCTCCTTCCATCCTAACACCATTGGTTTGGCCTTAGAATTTTTTGCACTTGAAGTTATACAAAATATCTCAAGTTTGTTCACCAAGTTATCAAAATTCCTTAATGCAATGAAATTTGCAGTGTCATCTACAAATTGTACGTGTAGTAAACTCTCTTGATTTGGAAAATTTCAAAGTTTAAAAGTAACATACCCACACCTTGGTTAGAAATCTTAGCCTACTCCATGGCTTCCCAACTTGTGATCATGTTTTCAAGAATTTAGCTCCCTCTAATGAAACCAATCCGAGTCTTACTAATGAATGTAGGTAGGACATCAATTAATCTAGATCTAGCACCTTAGCAAGAATCTTATATGAGACATTCAACTATGCTATAGGGTGCCAATTCTTTATCAATGACTTATCACCATCCTTGAAAAAAAATCTTATAATACCCCTATTGATATTGCTACAAAGAGGACCTACATCAATGGCCTTAGTTTAAACTTGCAATAGGTCCTCACTAATCCATTAATGTTTTTTCTTGTAGAATTACATGTAGGAAGGCTATCAACCCTAGGCAACTTCTTGTTTTTAAGTGACCCGATTGCATGTAAGTGTCATCCTTAGATATGTTTTTGTTAGGTTGCTTTGCTATGTCCCTAGAAACCTTCTTAGGTATAACTCTTCTACAACATTTCGGGGTCTTAATGCAATCATAACTATTTCTTAAAATGAGAGGAGTTATTTACAAAATAGAAAGCACTAATTGACAATTTCTTCAAGCTCTTTCAACATCTTACCGTTGTTCCAAATCACATCAATTCTCTCATTGATATATCTCTGTTTGATATAGTTAAGAAAAATCTAGACCCTTTGTGTAAGAACCCCTGTTGGTTCTAACTCTGCCAAACTACTGATTTGCTATGCGGATTTTATATATAACTGATTTTTAAAATGAATAAGCATTTCCTTGAATTTTTAGAAAATGTTGCCAGGTAAGATAATAACTTTGCATTAAAGTAATTTTGAAACAATTGTCCAATGCATTGAACTATGATAAATTATTGTTGATTTATATGTATATACAATGCATGGAGAAATATTTATTAAATTTTGAAAACTAAAATGCAATTGAGAAAAACCTTGGAAACAAATTGCAACACAGATATTGTGCCCAACACTTTTCAAAATCTCTAAACAATACCTGAATTTTTCTAGTAGCCAACTCCAACCTGAAATTGAATGCCAAGATAAGATTGTTTTGGAGTCGTCTAGCATTTAGTGACTCACGTGCATTTGCAGCTGAGTGCGGTTGCCTCAAACTCTCTTCACAACAATTACAAAAACTGCAATTTAATCATTGATAACCGCCTAGGGTATAATGTTGCTATCACCTTCAAAAAAAAAACCTTCAAACTTACTCAAACCCTGTATTGATTCTTCCCTCTTCTGAATGAAGCCCACATTGTAGCAAATTGTTTATTTCAACACCTCAAATGCTTGTAAAAACTTTGAAGAATTCACAATTCTCCAAGTCCGAAATACTGAAAACCTTGTTCCAAATTTCTCTTCACACAAATCAATAATATTAAATGCACAATAGAATGAATGAAATGAAATCTGAATCTCCTTTTATAATATTCAATTTTCATTTGTCTTCATCTCCTTTAATTTACTTTAATTTCATTTCTCATAAAGCAACTTTATGTTATAATTTAAAGATGACATATAATAAAGTCACTTTATTAATTTAAACTCCCTCATTGCTTTAAAAATGACCTTTTCATTAATATAATGATATTCTGACACATAGGGTCCCTATTTTATGGGTTCTGACGAGCTATAACACTAAGGTGTCCAATATGCAATCCCAATAAAAATAGCAACCTTAGCCAATTTAATTAAATAATGATCATAATTCACCCATCTTGCAAAAACGACTGAGGAAGCATCAAAATCAAAATCTAACAGCACAAGAGTGATCCTAATGATGAAATGAAATGAAATGTTTTTAATGACGTCCACAAGACCACTGGTCTAAGGGACCAAAAAGCAAGTTACACATCTTGCTGTGATTTTTTCAAGTTGTTCCTTTTGTTGTGGATCCGGATTAGGAAGCTTGTTGTCTTGTTTAATCTTGCCTCTTCAAAAAGTTCCTTCATGTTGCTCACCTGTAGGCAATCCTCGTACTTGTTGCGAATATCCTCTTATGCCCCACATTCTTTAATAAAATGTCATTCTGTTTCCACTACTCCCTTGCTGCATAAATTACAAATTTTCTCTTCCCACCTCTCTTTAGGGACCATCCATCTACCAGTTTCACATCGTAAATGGTGGGAGCTAGTTCTTAATTGAGCAATTAGAATCTTGGCCTTTCCTTTAATTGTAAAGATGATGAATGAACCTGACGGAATGACTTTCTAAAAATAGACGCTCCCTCCAACAATCTTGGAGCCTAAACTGGAAGTCGAAAATAAAAACTAAGAGCATCATTTAATTCCTCTAATTTATCTGAGCTCATCGGAACCAACTGTTGACTTACTATAAATAGTAAGTCCCTCAAAACAGGCCAAAACCTACATCAAGGTCCTCTAATCACCATAATTAGCCTACAAGGACCCAATGATAGGCTAAATCCACTAACTCCAATGCTCGCTCAAAATGGGGACATGATGTAACACAATATGTTTTTGCAAGCTTATTCTATGTTTTATCATTTATCCTTGCATACTCCTTTCCTAATACTTTGATCTTGCTTTCAAAGACATTTTGTTCTAAATTGACATAGACTTATTCCATGTCTTCTATTTTGAGCCAATTTGTAATTTTAGAGTATATTAAAAAGCATATTGTTTTTTTCAGCATGGTTTTTTTCTTTAAAGAAATTTGTTCTCAATGGTGACAGATATACTTCATGTCCTCTTTCTCCAAATAAATTGCAATCTTAGAATATATTAAAAAATAAATTGTGTTTTCCAACATGTTTTTTTTAATTTGAAGGCATTTTGTTCTTAGTAGTGAGAGATTTATTCCACGTCTTCTATTTTGAGTTAAACTATGATTTTAGAGAAGATTCAAAAATAGATTGTGTTTTACAACATGATTTTTTGGGGCTTTCAAAGGCATTTTGTTGTCAATGGTGGAAAAGACTTATTTCAAATCTTCTATCTAGAGTTAAATATTATTTTTAGACTTCATACAATATTTTAGTTTTCAAATTTGCTGTCCAAGAATAAAGCCATTTTAGCCAATAAACTATGGAATCTCTATTCGTAACATATATTAATATTACCCTATCATATGATTTGTTATTGGTTTTGGGATGCGTATTTGTAAAATATTTTAATAGCAAGCAATCCTCTATGGAAAGTGTTGAAAATTAAAAACAAGGATTAAATGTTACTTTGTCCCAGAGGACATCTTGCAACTTATAAGCCTATTTCATTATTGCTTAGGAATGTGGTAGTTAAATTAACCAAATAGAGAAAGGGTGTGTTTCCAACACAATCGCAAAGATACCTATGATTTGGGTATGAAATATATACTATATGAATTAGCCTAACACTTTTTTTCAATTGCTTCAAGGAGATATCCAATGTCACTAATCAATTAGTAGGTTACTAGTAGCTTGAGGCTATATGGCCAAAACATAGTTGAAAAAAATATGTGGCAACTAATTGTTATGCAGTATGAACATAAATTTATTACACATGCAATTTTATTTGAAAAATCAAGAGTTTGTAAGAAGTTAATTTTTTTAATTGCTATTGTGTATGCCTTTTCAACCTGGATATAGTTCATAGGACTTTGTTCAATATCTAGATTCTTCTTATTGGCTATATTCATGTTCTTAAAGAGTTTTCACTTAAAATCTAGATGTTTTCTTCATATAATATGATTTATCAAAAAAAATATAACAAAACAAAAGATTCAAATCAATATAAAGTGTATACTGCACATAGAACTAAAGATCATGTGCAAGATAATCAATATAGATCATATATAAAGTTATAATTATTTATATTTTTATAAAACTATTCAAGTTCCACTAAAGAGATAACAAAATTATATTAAGAAACATCGGTCCTTCACATTTCTAACATTATTATCACTAAAACTTGCATCAATAGTAGTACAAAGATACCCAATGTACATGGAATGGAGATAAACAAAATGCACTAAAATAAGATTACATATAATAAATTATAATCATAATTGTTCCTCCTTTTTTCTTAACCACTCCGAGTCAAACCCACATCAATAGTATATGTAGGCATACACACTGCTTGTTTATAAAATCTCTTCCACAATTCTATTGTGCATTCCATATCATCGAACATGTCATTATATTCAATCGATAAATATCTTGAAATCTTCTTATTGGCCTCCCATATTGCTTGATGATTATTTTTAATCAACTCATGTCAATGCACTTCAAGCTCCAATACCAAAATTCTCTCACTCAACTCTACAAAGTTGTTAATCAATTCACAAATTGTCTTATCTATTTCACTTTTCAACAACATTAACCTTTCATTTTTTTCTTTGCACACTTGAACCTTCTTCAATAGGATTTGAGTATGCATGACCTCAAGCTCTAGAAGAGCTTTCATAAATTCCATTGTTTCAAAATTTGTTTTGTCTATGTTAGAAACCCCATGTTTAGCTACCTTCCTTGTAGGTTTTCCCTTCAGATCAAAGCTATAATTGTCAAATGTTTCGACATTTCCATAAGTGTTGACTTTTTCACCACTCTTATTTTTTCTCTTTTTAGGTTTTCCTCCTGTCATTCCTAAAAAATTATCTGCACAAGTACACATTAAAATTCATTACATTTCAACTCTCAATTTAGAAACGTGTTAAATGCAATATAATATTATAACAAAAATATCAAATGGGCAATTGTACAAGGTTGGATTCACAGTATCTTGTACAAATGCAATATAAGCGACTTTAACTATAGATAACACATGTGATACCTACTAAGTTCAAATGCCTACAATCAACCAACAACCACAAGGAGAAGAAGGAAATACAACAACCAATGACACAATGGTAATAACATCAATCGCACATATACCCGCCACAAGACAATATGAAAACATGCACTTGTAGGATTTGTGAGTTAAGACTGTGTCAAAAGGAGTATAGGTAGAAAAATAAAATTACAATTTTTTTGTTAATTTAGAGATAAATATTACCAATTATTAAGTTAGTAACTTATTATTCAAGTTCAATGATCAAGATGACAATTACTCAAATACATTGCTTATAGTTGTAATGGCATAGGATGGTAGTTCCAAAGTAAATAAAGTTGTCAAATGACGATCAAATATGTGTATTGAAATATAAAATGACATATTGTTCCAAAATACCAAATAATTAAACTTTACAACATATATTTTCAATAATATATTATATTCCAACAAGTAAGTTCACATACAATATAAATGTACATTTATTTATCACCTCATCATCTCCTCTAATGTCCATTTTATGCAACTAAAAACATACATTGATAATATTTAGCATGCTTCTTCGAGCCCTTATGTATTGAAGGTAGGGTAATTCCAAGGGTTGGAAAGTTTGCGGATGCTCAAGTTTAAGAACTAACATATGCAAATTGATAATTTGTTATGTTGGATAAAAAAATAATACAAAGCAAAAAAAATTACTCAATTGCATCATTTAGAGACAAATAATAAAGTCTAAGAGGTCTGATATATCAAATGAATCTACAAAATTAGATAAGACCTTTGGAAATGAACTAGCATAAGGCATGATACTATCTAGAACGACCTCAAAAATCTTGACTTTCACACAGCTTGGTGGGATTGGAATGTTGTGGCAAAGTGCATGTCTACTCATATCGACTACAATCCCTTTTCCACCACAATATTATTTGAATATAAGCCGACATGATCTTCAAATAGGTAAAAGTGTTTCCATCATGGTCTCTCCTCTTAGTGTCTAGTACAAATAACTACATAGAAAGACTTAATACAATGAATAATAATTCAATTCAAGTCAAAGCTACCTTATAGATTTGAAATTGAAGCATGAAATGCTTCATGATGCTACTGATGGATAAGGCTAGCCAATGTTCTTTTCCCCCCAACTTTATCACGGTTCCCCTCTCCATATTCCCTTGTTACAACCTCATTATTAAAGTCAAGCCTCAGGTTATGACAAGAAAACAAATTTATTTCCTAGTTTTAAGGTTTTTATTCTAGAAAACATAGAATAAGTCTCACAAGACTTGATATATAAACAAACATTACCTGTATTTTATAATTATAATTTTATCAACCCACATGATAAATATTCAATTACACACCTTCTCTACATAATGTTCCACACCCTGAATTGACACTCAACACCACTCTCTATCTTTTCTATATAATTTTTTATTCCCTTAGGGAAAGGAGGTGGACTTTTTGTTTTCTTGACTTATTTCAGCCATACTTTAGTGGAATATCAAAATGAAGCTTGTGCTTCAACATTCTATGCATATTCAACATCCTTTATTCCTAAAATTTAACCACTTTGACTATGTAACATGAACCATACTCATAGAATTAGAGTAATCTACTACTTGCCCTATGTTTAGTTTTATTACAAGGACATAGCTACACAAGCAGTTCCACAAATAAAAATAAAACATGACACATATTTCATGGAAAAAGAATTGCAATATTTAATCCACCTTGTGTTCATCTAGATCACCATGACCCTCATTCTCAACCTCCACATCATTTGTTAGACCTAAAAAGCCTTGAGAGAGGGGGGTCGGGGGAGGGGGGGGGTGGGTGAATTAGTGCAACAAAAAATTTGAAACTCTTTTCCAATAACTTTTAACAATAATAAACATGTAAGGGAAAATATCACATAGAGACTAATTGTAATACCCCAAAAATGGGCTATAAGTTCATTAACCTCCTATATCATCAAATCATATGAAATCGACATCAAAGTCCTAATCTAAGGCACATCTAAACATCATCAAATCTAATTGATTATCTTAAATTTTGCATCGGAGAATATTCCTAGTAATATTCCTAATTATCTTAATTATCTTTAATTTTATAATTATTTGGCAATAAATCACATTTATCCTAAAATTTGATTAATTGAATATTTTCATATTTAATTAATTAGATTTAATATTTGCCACTTAATTATGTAATTAAATTTAATTCTATCTATTATTAATTGTATTATTTAATTTTGACAATAAATCAAAATTCCTATCTTTAATTGATTAAATTCTTATTTAATTAATTAAAGCATGTTGTCATTATTTAATAATATAATTTTTAATAAAAGTTTGAATAAATAGTTAATTAACCCATAAATTAATTATTTATTTTCAAAAATCAGTTGAGTTGAGGATAAATCACTTTATTTATTTATTTAATTCTTAATTATTATGCATATTCAAAAGAAACAGTTAAACTCCAAATCAGAAAATCAATGCAAGTTATTGACTTTTTGGAACTCAACATCCTTTTGGAGTTCAAAAAGTTGATCTAAACTCTAATTTGAGTTAAAAAGCTGTTTTTGCATGTTTTTGCATGATTTTGAGAATTAACTATCTTTTATGATCAGATAACTCAAAAATCAAGATGAGTTAATTTGAGTGATTTATGGCTTTTATTCATGCACCTCCAAAGCCCTGGATTTCTATAAATTAAGGCTTTAGCTCTTCACAAATCATCTCATATTTTGCACAATCACGCTGGAGAATTGGAGACTGAGGAATCAACTTGCGAATTCAAAGCTTTGTGAGATCAATCTTATTTTTTTTGCATTCATATTACATATCATTGTTAGATTCATAGCATATCAATTTTCAATAGCATTCATAGCATATCAATTTCATTTAGCATAGATTTCATATCAGTTTTTACAATTATTATTGCATAGAAAAATCCAAAAAATAGCTTAATTGCATTTATTTCATATCCATCTTTTGCATTCAAATCCTTCATTTAGGTGTCGTCTAGGTCACTGATCTTGATTACAATCTGAGAACATTCATCTCGCACCTATTAGAAGGCAGTAAATCGCTTGGTTAGATAGCTTTCAATTTTGCATGATTTTGATTATAGCTAACCTCTAATGTTTTACTGAGTGTTGTGTCTACAGATCAGGTACAATTTTCACACACACATTTTTGGCGCCCACCGTGGGGCAACCCACCTTTGCATGCTAGTTTTGATTTTTTTGGGAGCTAAAACCCCAAAGTTTCAAAGATTTAATTTTATCTCCCAAACGGCTTGGAATTTTGATCTGAAATTTTTTTTGCAGGTTGGTGACATGTCATGAAAGCTACAGTAAAAAATTTAGAATTTTCTGAGATGTTTTGAATTTTTAATAATTTTTTCTTGAAATTCCGGAAAAAATTAATATCTGACGCAAATAAGCATATTTTTCGAAAATTTTTATATTTTCGGAAAGCTCTTTAAATTATACAGGGGGTCCATTCTTTGTGTTTTAAATTTGGACATGATATCATAGCTCAAATAGTCAATTTACAAAAACTGGTCTGTTTTGATAAAATGGGTCTCTAGGGCACAAATGAAGAGGTTTTTCTAAAATTTTTGCATTTTTGGAAAGCTCTCTGTTTTTTAGTAGGGGTCTCTATTCTGAATTTCTATTTTTGTGGCCAAAATCATATCAAAAAAATTAGATCTTGTTGACTAGGTCAAATGCAAAAAAAAAAATAAAGTTTTGTGATGGGTATGCACATAATAATTGATTTTTAGAGCTAACCCTATGGTTTTCATAAGTTGAATATATTTTGCATATCTTGTTTGCTTGTTTGCTTGTTGGAGAGTTCGTCACTTGCTTGCATGGAAAAGCTCAACAAAAATTGCTAAAAATCAAGCAAAATCTACTAAGTGCGTTGCAAGGATCCCAGGTATTCTCCTTCATCTAATAATATTTTGATTTGGGACTTAAAATAAATCTCTTATGTGTCAAGCTTGTGTGCATCTTTTCATGCTTTTGATCTATTTCTACACACTTGCATAATTGATACTAGGTTGTGAACCCTTAAGGATTCATTAAGTAGTCTTAGAATACTTGTGATTGATCTTGATTGCTATCTTGGGTTATTGGACTCGCTAATCCACCGGCCCCTCATTTTCGCCCCGTGGTTGCAATCTCAGCGCCATAAAGGGGAGGGGTCAACAGGAGAGAAGCGTTAAATGTTCCACTTGGCAACCCTTTTGTGCTTTTAGGAACTCAATTGTTTTCTAAGTTGGGGACTCATTTTTAGCTTGTGTGAGGTGTTAAGTGTTCCACCTTGTGGACTCATCTCATATTCGCTTTAAACGTTAAGTGTTCCTCTTTCTACTTTTTGGATGCTTTTGGTAGATTTACTTTCGGAACATACATCTATGCTCACATAGTAATTAGGCCCTATGAACACTATTTGTGATTCTTGAGAGATTGGATTCCTAGCGAAATCCTTCTTGACGATAGAATCCTTGTAGGTAGGGAGGATACTTAGTGTGTTTCACATTCAACTTAGTTAGTGAGTCTTCTCTTATTGATCGACACATTCTCTCTCCGGAGAGGTTGATAGATCACGTGGGGTTGATATCACGAGCTTTGGTGAATCAAAATTGGTTAGTGCGTCTTCTCTTATTGATTGATACATTCTCTCCCCGGAGAGGTTGATAGATCACGTGGAGTTGATATCACAGACCTTGGTGGAATAAAACTTTGTCTTAGCGTGTCGGATTAATCTGCTTGCTTTGTTTGGGTTAAAAGTGAAGAGGTGTCAAAACCTTGAATCTGGAGCCAAGTCCCCTTGTGGTATACTATTGTGAGTCATCTTTAGAGAGGGTTAACCGTAGCGGACAATCCCTTCACAGGGCAAACTGCATTGACGGAACCTCAAGCGGTAATAGCCATTTTCGCCATGGTAGTGACAACCGCTATATAAATGTCCTTGTGGAAGAAATCTCCATGGGTATGGTTCATTGTTGGGTTGTCAGATCTCCCTAGCAGCTCTTGAAGATTAAGTTCTCGGACTGTGTCAAAACCCTGGTGCGCCAGGATTGGAGTTCACCCCTTTGAATCATAAAAGTTACAGAGTCAAACCATTACTAAAAACCCTAGAGAGACCAATTTTTTATTCTCAGGTATATGTGTGTTATTGCAAAACTTTTCAAAACATACACAATTAGTACTTTCAGGGATTAGCACAATTTGGTCACTTGATTGTTCATGCACAAGGTTGCTTTTGCCCTTGTTCATTGTTTTCAGACGTGCTTGGAATCACTTGCTTGCTGTTCTGCGTGCTTATTTATCTACTTGGCTATTAAAAATGATCAAATCTGGTATAACCTTCAAAATTTGGATAGTACAATTTGCAAACAATCCAAAACTGAAAACCTTAAATTTTGCAAAAATTGACGTAAAGTTCTTTCTGGAGTCAAAAGTCATTTCAGGAAGTCAAAAGTCATATGAGTTTTGTCAACTGTCGTTTCATTACTACCCAACTATCGTATGAGTTTAGCAAATGTCATTTCATAGACTACCTACTGTCGTATGAGTCTGCAGAGTGTCATTTGGAAAAATTTGAGAGAGTTGTCAAAAATTGTCAAATTGCAAGATATCCAATGTTTCCAGCCTAGTTCCAGAATCTGTCAAAAATATCATTGTGTCAGGAATAGAGCAATAGCTATTGAGAATCAGTACACATGTCTCAAAGAATCAGTACGCATGAGGAAGAAATTCTGATCGCCGCTATAATGAAACAGATACATGCTATGCAAGTCCAGCTTGACAAACTTGGGAAAGAAAAGGAATCTCTATACTCTTTTCCATTTGATAAAGACTTGTACATGTCACCATGCCCCCGAAAAAAAATTGAGCAATATGATACCTCTTCCACGGAGAGTGACACATCTAGCTTTGAAGACTATGATGACTATGATGACAGACAATGTAATGATACCTATGACACCTCTGTTCCTAAGAGTCCTCCTTGTCATTCGTTCCTACTTACTACAAATGAGCCATCACATTGGATAGATCAGGAGAGTGATCCATATGATTCTGATTATCAAAGAGACTTTGATGATTTCTATGCACAATACCCAGATGATCCATCTGTTTCACTTGAGGAAGAGAAAGCTTTTCATGCTGATTACAAAAGTAAATACTATAAGGATCTCTCCTCTAAGAACTCTCTAGCTGAAAATAAAGATTACACTCTCAAGCAAGATCATGTTAATGCTAAACCTTTGTCTTGTGATGGTTCCCTTCCATCCCCTTCTTCCTCCAATACCCAAACATTTTCTCAAGCTTCTGAGTCTTTCAAATCTTTCACAAAATCTTCATCCGACACAAGCCCTAATAATTTTGATATAGTTCCTTATAGTTATCCTCAAGGGCTACCTCTTAAAGATACTCAAGCTAACCTTCACTTGGCTGCAAAGACTTTCAATAATGATAAACCTAAAGAGCCTAAGCCTTCATATGCTATAATCCCTACTTCAGCTAGTCCTCCACCATCTCTTCAAAAATCATCCATACAATCCCAATATGCTTCCTTGTCCTTAGAAGTGGCTCCATGTCAAGAGGACTCTAAAAATGATAAAGAGAAGAACATAAAGAAAGATCAAGATCAAGAAGCCTCCATGTCATCCACTCTTTTTTCTGATGTCTCTTATCCACCTCAGGGTTCTTTTGATCCTGTACCCCCTTTTTCATGCATTCCACCATGTCTTAAGTCTTCACCTAAGCAAGATCAGGCTACTACTTACACTGTTGAGCTTATTGACAATCAAAATAACCTTACTACGCTTGCACTTTCCAAAGATGATACTTCCATTAAGGTTGGTAAAAATAGTGTTCCTTCCAATGTTAAGCCTATTGAAAAACAAGAGAAAAATTATGCGCTTATGCTATCCGAAGATCCTTGTCAAGATCAAAGTCTTTCATCTTCTTGTTCTACCACTCCATGTTCACTTCCACTTTCTACTCTTCCTAAGTCTTCGCAAGCTTTGAATGATCCTATCAAAGAAAATTATCTTATTCAAGATGTCCAGGATCCTATTGATAATTCTAATTCTCACTCTAAAGATGCTGATATCCTTGGTTGTCATATAGATGCTGATGAACTTATTGATTATCCTTTTGCATCTTCCACTTCCATCCTTGGACCTCTTCCACCACTACTAAAGGCTTCACGTCTTCCTTCCATCTTGGGTCCTTATGTCCCTTCACTTTCCCCTCCTAACTTTCCTAATTCACCATCCATCTTGGGTCCTTACATACCTCCATCTCCTATCTTTCCTCAAGATCAACATAGATGCATACCCTTGAATCTTTTTCATCCACCCACCCATCTAGACCAGTCGTATCCTCCCTCTTCCACAAATCCCAAGTCTTTTGGAAGTAACTTGAATGTTCAATACAAGAAAAAGAAGCAATACAATAATCCATCAAAAAAAGAATATCACCATGTCTCCTCTCATAGACATGGAAGCATAAAGTCAAAAGAAATATCTAAGAAAAAAATTACAAGACAAGTATGGGTTCCAAAATCCATCATTCAAGATATTCTCTCTAGATCATCAAAAGGAAATAAAAATCCTAAGGCTATATGGATTCCAAAGTCTCTCTTGAAAGAGTCTGGTGTTGAGCAAAAAGTGAAGTTGACATTCAAGCTTCCAAAGGCTTCCACTTCATCTCCCTCCAAAAATATTATTCCATTTCATGTGCCCAAACCTCAACCTCTGCTATCCATTCGCCATATTCCTTCACGTATTCCTTCATTCACATTTCCTCCACCCTCTCGCTACCCTTCAAGGTGTGTGTTTACGTTGATCTTGCCTTCCTTTCCATCTACCCTTTCACAATCCTTCCATTCATTAACCTTCTACCTTCTATCCTTTTTCCTCATTTGCCTATTCCTCCTATCTTCCAACCTCACTCGCTTTACATAAAACCCTATCTTCCATTTTTCTCTTCCATGTTCCTTTCCCTATCAGCATCTTTGAGCATATCATTTTGAATTCTTGGCATATCATGGTTTATCCTTTCAAGGAGCATTATCTAAAAAGCTTGCCTTCTTCCAAAAAAAGAAATGAAAAATAAAATGAATTGAAAATGTGCCTTGGTGAAAACCTGGAAACAGGCACCTTGGTAGCAAAAGTAAAGAGAAATAAATTCATCCTATGGTGAAAACCACTTCCTTGTGGCACCTTGGATAAGTACCATGATGAAAACCTGGCAATCAGGCATCATGCGTAGTTCTTCTACATATTTCATCCATTCTATCTTCTCTCTTTGATCTTGACAATGTTGATCTATACACGAACATTTGGCTATTTTGTGAGTTGTCTGATGATGATCTTTCTTGCAATCCCTTCCTATTTAGCCTTCATATTTATTTTCCTTCATTCATTTTCACCTGTCGCTATCCTTTTCCCCTTTGGTCTTGATCTAAGAAAGAAAGAGTAAAACACAGTGCTATGAAGCCTCTTGACATGTCTACTCCTTTGGATTGCATTCTTTCTTACTCTTGCATTATGATTTTGTGCTTATCCTATGCTAGCCTTTCATTGCTTGTCCAAATGCGCTTTACATGACAATTTTTCCCTAGCTTGGGTATTCTTGAGGAGTTTCCCCTTGAGGATTTCTTCCCTTCATTTTCCTTCATTCTCTTATCTTCCATCTCTTCCACCAGCTTGCTAATCCCTCTTGTTCTCCACCTTGCTAGACATTGGGACTGCATGATATGATCTTGCTTGGGAGTTTGCAAATGGAAAAAGTTGCTATCAAGTATACCAAGTATCAGAACAAGCATCAGAACAAGCATCAGAACCAGTATCAGAACAATTATCAGAATCAGTATCAGAACCAGTATCAACGCAAGTATCAGAGACTGACATTTCATGATTAATCCAGCTCTCTGGGCCTATAGAACTAGTATCAGAACACCTACAGGGGCTACACCTTTCGCTTTAGTTTATGGGTCTGAAGCAGTACTGCCTATTGAGGTTGAAATCCCATCACTCAGAATCAAAATGCATGGACTTGTCACTGATGAAGACTACAGAGTGTCGAGGTTACAAGAACTTGAACTACTAGATGAGCGCAGACAAGCAGCGTATGATCATCTCAGAGTGTATCAGAAAAGAATGTCTAGAGGCTACAACAAGAAAGTCAGACATAGAGAATTTCAGGTTGGCGATCTAGTGTTGAGAGAAAATCCTAAAAATCAATCACATCGAGAACGCAAGGGGAAGTTCGAACCCAACTGGCTGGGTCCCTTTGTAATCACTGCTACTTTTGGCTCTGGTGCCTATCAACTCTCAATGACTGAAGGAGAACAGCTCCGAGAACCAATCAACGTTCTCCATCTGAAGAAATTCTACGCCTAAGGCATTCAGTGCTTGGTAAATGTCCTGAAAAAATCTTAAAAATCGGAAAAAGTCCTGAAAAAATGAACATCTGGGTGAAAACCTAGCAATAGGCGCCTTGATGATTCACAAAAAAATTTAAAAAAATCAAAAGTACAAAAAAATTGAAAAAATGAAAAATACAAAAAAAAAAGAAAAAAAAAAAAAAGTGCCTTTGGTGAAAACCTGGAAACAGGCACCTCGGTAGCAAAAATAGAATCTCTACCAAGATGGTGAAAACTCGGCAAACGGGCACCACTTGTTCCAAAATGCTCCATCTATCAGCACAATCTTGGTCTTTCCCATCTTTCAGTCTTGCTTTAGTTTGTACATATCTCCCGGTTTGTTTCTGCATATCCTGGTTTCAATAAGTCGGTCTGTACACCAATTAGCTCAAGTGTCTGTATCCTATCAATGTTCAAACTTGGGGGCAATCAATGTCATATCTTATAGTCTCCAATGTATCTTAGACATGTCATATCCACTCAGAGTCCTTTGAAGCTTCAAGTTGAGTCAGTCAGTCTGTCTCGTCTCCAGAAAGGATTTTGCATCAACAACAATCAAACATCAAACTCAAACTGAAAACAATATGTGCTTTTCATGCTTTTATCTCCTTGTATGCTTACTGATTCGCATTGAGATTTTTGCATATTGTGTCCCTTCGAGCTCTTCGATGATGTCCTTTATAGGATTTAGAGAGTGATGACTAGGGGCATAATCTTTTCCTTGTCTTCTGCTTGTATGTGAAAATCTAACAACTTTGGAAATTTTGGATTGAAATGGTGTCCGACTGTAAGAGCCTCTATCTCGAATTAGATGGCCATGCGTACCTCGACCATTGATACCCAGACAATTCAAGGAAGTTTGATCTAACTATTATCTTTTTGAGTAAGTTCTTTCTCCTACTGTGGAACGCAATCTTGCCTAAGGATGTGAACGATAAAGGGTCACTACGGGTAATTCACATTGGATTTAGAATGATCTCTTGACTGTTTGATGTGTTTGCAATGCAAGGCGTATTCAGGTCATCACGACGTTTATGTTTTGATGCTTGTACAAATTGCTATATCAAAATGGACATGATATTCAGGTCATCCTGGCATTTGTGCCTTGATGCTTATATTTAATCCAACATTTTGAAAATAAAGTCAATATTCATATATCCATGGTTGTTGTCCAGTGGGTGTTGTATTGATTCTTGCGCATACAAATCGATATTCATATGTCTATGGTTTCATGGCTAGTGGGCATTGTATTGATTTATCCGGTTACCTAAAAAGTTCAATGATGATAACAAATCGACACATGATCAGTGACTAGGTCCTAGGTCTTAGGTTGCATTTCATTTTGCATGTCTCATTGCATGATCTCACAATGATTAAACGAACTCCAATGCTTAAACGATTCTTCAAATCGCATCTTCCAGTCTAACAAGAGTTGAATCTCACACGAAGGTTCCTCCAATGAAATAGCAAGTAGAATCCTTTTTCGGGATCAAAATTCAAATCTGAGATCATTCATATTATTAACTACTTGCATATTCGACCTTCAATCATCACAGAAATCTAGTATTCAACTTAACTGATTATCTTACATCAAACTATCAAAATTTCAACTTGGTCAACCATGGTCAACTCATGGTCAAATCTAGTCAAATTCGGTCTCCAAGACCTCCAAACGATGCAGAATGCATTCTTGAACGTGTATAACCACTTCTCAAATCAATTAACATGCTTCTAAACCATTTAACGCTGACTTCTCTTGTCAGATTTCAATTTTAATCCCGAAGGGGGCATGGTATTGCACATCAATTCAAAGTTTGTAAATCAAAATTCTATCGATCAAATCTATCAATATCTTTCATCAGTGATCAAGACAAACAATCACGTCTAGTTACTGATTCATCAAAAGTCCTCATCGCTCGGGGCAAATCTATCATCACTTGGGGCATATCAGATTCATCAAGATCCATATCAATCTGATATTTTCTTAATCTTGTAAACTGTATCAATTTTTGCAACCATCGGATCATAGTGTTATTTCCTTGGTTCTTCGGCAACTGAAGGATTCAGATGTGATACTTGCTAGTTCTGCTAAGACAATCGAGTCTAGAACGGGTCACTCACTTCTTATCAATCCTAAGGTTCAGAATCAGGCATTTTGACACTTTTTCGCAATCATAGGTTCATTTGCTACTACAGTGAACATTATCTTTGGTCATTCAAGACCTATTATCTCCATATCAAGTCAATATCAATCAACTCCTATCTCAATATCTTTCAATCGGTTTCTATCTTGAGATCGGTTTATCTTTTGAATCAGTTTCATATCTTTATCAAACACAGACTATCTTTGAACCACTGCGCTTCGCACAGTAATTCAAAGAGGGGCAAAATGTAATACCCCAAAAATGGGCTATAAGTTCATTAACCTCCTATATCATCAAATCATATGAAATCGACATCAAAGTCCTAATCTAAGGCACATCTAAACATCATCAAATCTAATTGATTATCTTAAATTTTGCATCGGAGAATATTCCTAGTAATATTCCTAATTATCTTAATTATCTTTAATTTTATAATTATTTGGCAATAAATCACATTTATCCTAAAATTTGATTAATTGAATATTTTCATATTTAATTAATTAGATTTAATATTTGCCACTTAATTATGTAATTAAATTTAATTCTATCTATTATTAATTGTATTATTTAATTTTGACAATAAATCAAAATTCCTATCTTTAATTGATTAAATTCTTATTTAATTAATTAAAGCATGTTGTCATTATTTAATAATATAATTTTTAATAAAAGTTTGAATAAATAGTTAATTAACCCATAAATTAATTATTTATTTTCAAAAATCAGTTGAGTTGAGGATAAATCACTTTATTTATTTATTTAATTCTTAATTATTATGCATATTCAAAAGAAACAGTTAAACTCCAAATCAGAAAATCAATGCAAGTTATTGACTTTTTGGAACTCAACATCCTTTTGGAGTTCAAAAAGTTGATCTAAACTCTAATTTGAGTTAAAAAGCTGTTTTTGCATGTTTTTGCATGATTTTGAGAATTAACTATCTTTTATGATCAGATAACTCAAAAATCAAGATGAGTTAATTTGAGTGATTTATGGCTTTTATTCATGCACCTCCAAAGCCCTGGATTTCTATAAATTAAGGCTTTAGCTCTTCACAAATCATCTCATATTTTGCACAATCATGCTGGAGAATTGGAGACTGAGGAATCAACTTGCGAATTCAAAGCTTTGTGAGATCAATCTTATTTTTTTTGCATTCATATTACATATCATTGTTAGATTCATAGCATATCAATTTTCAATAGCATTCATAGCATATCAATTTCATTTAGCATAGATTTCATATCAGTTTTTACAATTATTATTGCATAGAAAAATCCAAAAAATAGCTTAATTGCATTTATTTCATATCCATCTTTTGCATTCAAATCCTTCATTTAGGTGTCGTCTAGGTCACTGATCTTGATTACAATCTGAGAACATTCATCTCGCACCTATTAGAAGGCAGTAAATCGCTTGGTTAGATAGCTTTCAATTTTGCATGATTTTGATTATAGCTAACCTCTAATGTTTTACTGAGTGTTGTGTCTACAGATCAGGTACAATTTTCACACACACACTAATCACTTAAAGCATTCACACAAATAGAACACTTGACACAAGATTTTTTCATGGAAACCTTTGTTAGAGGGATAAAACCACGTGTGGGAGTGATACCCACAATATTTCACTAGTGCATTGATGAAATCTGCCCTGTTAGGAGCAATTACAACCACCTTTTTAAGGCATACCCGGTTAAGAGTATCATTAGCTTGGTTAAAAGCTAGAATCAAAGTCTTGTTAAGAACACCATGTTAAGGGATTTCAAACTCCTTCTAAGAGATACATGGTTATAGGATTTAATCTATAGATCCTGTTAGAGATCCTTCTCACCCTATTAGGAGTGACCTCACAAGATGATTTAACTTGCAAACCTATTAGGGTTTTCCTTGAGATGGACCCAAGATGAAATGATCTGATTATAACACTTCTTGTCTGACAAATCCGCTTCAACTCTATTATCACTTTAGTTTATGCATCAAACAAACTAACTCTGTAATCACAACTACACTCTCTCTTAAAAAAAACCTCGATTTCATCATCCTAGAAAACACAACACGAGGAAAGCACAACACAAAAAAGTAAGAGCACAAATACTACCATGCTATAGAGGCTAATTAAGCACATCACCTACCCCCCCCCCCCACATCTCAGCCTATATCATGCAGGGAAGGTAGGAAACTGGCAAGAGGAGCAACATCCAACGCAGTAAGATCACTATGGTCGAGACTAGGAGTAATTGACAACTATTTTGAAAGCATGTTAGGAAAATCATGATCAATATCAATAGTTTCATTTTCATCATTATCACTATCATGTAAAGAATTATTAGTATCAATAGGATCATCAAGTGTGTCTTCCTCATCAAGATTAATCACAATAGAATCCAAAATACGAATAGAATCATCAGGTTTGTTTGTTTTAACATTATTAGGATCATTAAATTCCTCCACAGGCTCAAGCATGGGCTGGTCAAAGGAAGGTAAGATGGTTTGGGAAGCATGCACATGTGCCTTAGCTTTAGCTTGATGTTTCTTTCGATGGTCACGTGCATGTTGGTTATGTTTGATCTTACTAGAGATAAAATGCGGAGTGGGATCAATCAACATTGGGTCCTTTTCTCATTGTGAAGGGGGAACATAAGGAACCACACTAGGTTGAGAGATAGGAGTAGGAGGTTTCTCAATGGAAGTCAAAGAGTCAGACAAAGTAGGTATAGGTGGTGTAGGCAAAAGACCCCAGGTAAGATCAAGCTTACACATACTTAATTCAGCGATCTTTCTATGTTTATAGGCTTGATAGGATCAAAAAAGGTAATCAGGAGGATTCATAGGTGTTGTAGGTAAGGAAGGCCAAAAGAAGTCAAGGGAAGCACAATTCCTATGACTAGAAGGGTGATAGAGACTATGGTTAATTGTCTTAATCTCACCATCATAAGGAAATGTAATGCATTTGTGAATAGGAGAAGCAATGGCTTGCATGGAAGATAACCAAGGGAGACCAAGGTTCACTTGAAATTGATCAAAAGTAGGGATGAAAACAAAATTAATATCCACCACTTTACCATAAAGCTCAATAGGCAAGGAGATACAACCATGAGGTCTATAAAGGAAGCCATTACATGTTTAAATCTAAGCATCTGTCATATCATAGAAATCACATTGTAAATGTTTATGAAAGAGATGCTCTTCAGTGATAACATTCACCATAGACGTAGGATCAAAAAGACAACCATAGGAAGGAATCCTAACAACCCTAGTGACAACATAAAGAAAACCATCATGAGCCTTAATGGTTTCAGAATGGTCAAAGGTAATAACAATCTCTCTACTACATTTAGGTTGAGGTTTAGGTTTAGGTTGAGGTTGAGGTTTAGGTTAAAGCTGAGGTTCAGGTGGAGGTTTAGGTTTAGGAAAAGGTTCATGCTCCACATGATTAACAATGTGGCTGTTTTCTTCTTTCAACATTTCATCATAGGCAATTTTCATAGAAGATGAAGAAGGTTGGGCAATAGTTTTGGTAGAATGTAAAGGTAAAGGATTGGTATAAATTTAAATATTTTGGTAAGAAGGTGCTACATATTTGTTTCCACTACTATCATCGGCATCAAAAGATAAAGCATTTTAATTAATCAAGTCTTGTATAGTATTATTCAAGGAATAGCACCTCTCGATATCATGGTCATGCTGACGATGGTATTGATAAAAGGCTTTAGAATCAAAGGACTTGGAAGCCATCATAGTGGGATGAACGAGTATAATAGGAGGAAGTATAATGATATTATTATTTTTCAACTTTTCCATTACAGTTTGTACAGACTCAAAAAGAGGAGTATACTTATGATTTTGGTGTAAAATAGAGGAAGAAGAAGCGGCACCTTTGGATGCAACAACTATTTGTTCATCTATCGTATTTGACACCCTATTGATCTTGACATAGTTGTTTGGTTCATGATATTTATTCTGATTAGAGCCGGCATCACTTTTATCAACAAGTATAGGATCCATTGGGTGGTTCTCTCAAATTGACTCACTTGTAATTGATAGTGGTGAAATGTTGCAAAGAGTTGGGAAAAAGGCGTAAATTCAGTAAGCAGAATCTTATCTCTAATGTCTTTTTGTAAATTAGCAATAAAAATGTGTTGTATATCAATATTAGGCATAGGATAAGAAATATGAGAATATAAATGCTTAAATCTACCAAGGAAATATGTAACTTTTTACTTCATTCCTTGTTTACAATGCATCAAATCGGTCAAAGATACTTGCGGACCAATATTATTTTGAAATTGTTGTATGAAGACATTATAAATCTTTTGGAAATAATCAATAGAATAAGGAGGAAAGGAACAATACCATTGTAAATTATTGTCATGAAAGGTCTAGTGAACAAATTATCCATGATCCTATGGTCATGGGCATAATCACTACACATAATTTGAAAGGTCTTAACATGAGTCACAAGGTCATCCTTACCATTGTAATTCTCAAGGAGAGACATATCAACTTGTTGAGGGACAATTGTGCGGATAATGTCTAAGGAAAAAGGAATTCCCATGTCACATGTAGGCACATTAAACTTAGATAAAGTCAAGGAAGCATGTTGTTGTTGTAAGGACAAAATCGTTTGAGCAAGACTAATGATGGTGGAATCATTAGAGGAAATAGGAGGCATAGACACATTCGATACACTAAGGAAAGTGTATGAAATGGTAGGGATAGTAGAAGTAACCAGAGGAACACTTGGAACCATGGTAGGAAGAGGATTGGAATAGGTATAAGGGACACTATGATAAGAAGGCTATGAGGTAGGCAATGGAACAAATAGAACACTCATAGGAAGAGATGGAATGGAGGATTTAGGAATACTCACATTGACATGATTTAAAACTTGTTCAGATGTGGTCACAAGCGAAGGTGCATATGTATGAATAATAGACATATGAACTAAGATAGGCAATGAAGATTCTAATAAACTAAAAATGATTGAATATCTTGAAGGAAAGTTTGACAATGGAATGGATAATTGAAAGACAGTGATTGATGATCATCGAGCTACTAAAGTGTATGTAAGATATTAAATCAGTTAATGTATTATCATTGATATCAACTAGTTTTGATTGTACTTATCATAATAGTTACAAACATCTTAAGAAATAAAAATGGTAAAGGAATGAGATATCTACATAATGATGAGATAAATGAGAAAGATATGGATATGGTATACATTGGGAAACTTATTGATGAGTCTATGGCATTACGTTAATGATTTGATTGTATTACATGATTCTATTATGTATTGAAGATCAGGATTGAACAAGTTTATATGATCAGTAAATGAAGAATTTCGTATACACCGAGCAAGTATAGTGTATACTGAGTATAGTGTTAACCAAGTTAGTTATCACCGGTGCATTCTGGTATTGACCGAGTGAAAGGAATAAATGGAGTTTATGATAGCCGACTAAAGATGATGAGCTAGATAATTGTTTTTGATTCCAAGGTAAATGATAAAGTTTGTTATGATGATCAAACAACAGACAAAATTCAAGGATGATCAGATGAAGGAGAATGAAATGTGTTATTAACACAATTGTCGAGGAATGTTGAAGCGACAAAATCTACAGTGACGATTAAAACACAAAATCTATGGATGGAAATAAAATGGTTTATGATATCTATATAAAGAGACATGAGATTCATTAATGAGTCTGTTGTAGGAGAATTCACATGAAAAAAATGTTTTTATGCAACACTAATCAAACTGGTTGAAGACAGAACCAAGCAAATCTGCAGACAACACCGAGCGTTAGGGAATGCAATTACCGAGCAGAACAAAGTTGGAGGAAATGGAGATATTGAATTGATTATTGATCAGGGGTATTTTTGATCTTAGCATAGATATGAAAATCTACAAATCAAAGTTGTATTTGAATTAGATCATTATTGTATCAGTTTAACCATTGTTATAGATAAATCTCTTAACCGAGTGGGACTTAACAATCTTTATATTTCAATATAACATTCAATGAATGTTGATTATTTTCTTGTTGACCCCATAGTAAATGATTGGTCAAGGGATAATTGTTAGTGATAAATCCTCTAACCAGGTCACACCTCACAGTGTGTTTTGTAACTTTTAACAGGGTTGGCTCCTAACCGAGCTCACTTTAGAAGAGTGAATTATTTTGGGTTAATGGTCCCAGGTGGGTTTTTTCCCCTAATAGGGTTTTCACATTAAAATCTATGTGTTATATGTGTATGGATGTGTTGAATTGTTACTTTACTTTACAGATTACTATAATTGGTTAGATTAGTAAACATAGTATTTAATTTATTGGTAATCAGTATATGAGGAGAATGGCACAATTGATATTTTACCAAATTGATTATTTGATTTGAAAGTTTTGGTATATACATATGGGAGTATTTGAGATTGTAGGATAAATGACTTAACTGATTCAACCCCCCCCCCCCCCCCCCCCCCCCCCCCCCCCCCCTCTTAGTTATCTAACAATTGGTATTAGAGGCTAGAGTGCTTGGAAGGAAAGTTTGAAGGACTTAAGCTAAAGATCACAAGATGTATAAGAGAGAGGTGCCAAAGCTGAACAAAGAAAACTTCTCGACATGGCACATCAAAATGAGATTGTACCTATCAGGAATTGGAGAATCTACAATATACTATTTAGATAATGAATTCATCTTGCCTACTAGATCTTTGACTGTTGATCAAATGGGAGAAAGACATGAACATAATACTATAATGATAGAGCTTGTTGCTTCCTTATCATATGCTAAATTTGAAGATGTCAAGACATGTACTTTTGCTAAATAGATGTGGGACAAGCTTGCACTAGTTCACGGAGGAGATGTGAATGTGCTAAGGGCTAAAGCTGAAATTCTTATAGTAAAGTTTGATGACATGAAAATGAAAGGAGAGAACATATCACATTACAACAACTGAGTCAAGGAGATTGTGAATGCTATCCGAGGAGCAGGAGGTATTATTGAAGAAGATACTATTGTAAGTAAAATTCTCAGAACATTGTCACCTATTTATGCTATTAGATTTTTTGCAATTCATGAGATGAGATTAGCTCTGGGTAATCATATTACACTTGATAGTCTAATCGGTAGACTGATTGCATATGAGTTGAATAACTTTGATAATAGTGTTGTTCCTACTATTGAATTTTCATTTATGTCATCTCTAAATATTGGTAAATCAAGTAGCAAACACATGATAAGAAATAAGAGTGATAGTGAAAGTGATGAGGATGAACTTGATGAGCTTGAAGCATCAATGGCTAGAAGATTGTAGAAAGGTAAAGGGAGATATAGAGGAAAATTACCCTTAGTATATTTTAACTATAAAGAGATTGGCCATATTGTAGCTAGATGTCTTAATAGGAAAGAAGATGAGAAAAATAATGAAAGATCTAGTGAAAGGAAGTCTTACATAAGAGATAACCGAGAACACAAAGGCAACCGACAATATGAGAAAAGAAGTAACCAAGATCACAAAGACAAAGGCAAGAAGGTATGTTACCTTGTTGAAGATGATGATGATGATAGCAAAACTGACACTAATGAAGACATTGAGGTGGTATTTGTAGCTTTGAAAGAAGATTCAGAAGAAGAAGAAAGGTCTGTTGAAACAACACTTATTTCTAAAGTTATCAAGAATGATACTTGGATCGTTGATAGTGGTTGTACACATCATATGACTGGTGATGAAGAAAAATTTGAATACCTTGAACATTATAATGGTGGATTTGTTAAAATGGGAAATGATACACCTTGTTTAGTAAAGGGAAAAGGGTCTATATTGTTGAACAATAAGATCAGATGTGAGAATGCATATTGGGTGAAGGGACTTAATTATAATATGTTGAGTGTAGCATAATTGAATAACACAGGTCACTGAGTTTCATTTGAGAATAGAAAGGTGAAAATCTATGATGAGACTGGAAAGTTGGTCGGTACTAGTGAACAATCTAAATGTAACCTATTTTATCTTGATAATGTTGAAATTTCTTGTTTATTGGCTAGAACTGAAGATGTGTGGTTATGGCACAAAAGGTTATGTCATGTGAATTTTGACAACATGGTTAAGATCAGTAAGAAAAGAAGAGTTAGAGGTTTACCAAGCTTATCTAAACCTGACCATGTCATGTGAAAACAATGTCAAATGGGAAAAATGTCAAAATCTAGTTTTAAGAGAAAAAACTATTCATCTAATGCTATCTTGGAGTTGGTTCATACTGACTTGTGTGGTCTTATGAGAATTCAAAGTTATTACGGAGACGTATATTTTATCTTGTTTGTTGATGACTACTCTAGAATGATGATTGCCATGTTCTTGAAAGAAAACTATGAAGCTTTTAAGATGTTTAAATGGTTTAAAGCTAAAGTGGAAAAAGAAAGTGGTAAAGAGCTAAAATGCTTGAGATCGGATAGAGGTGGTGAGTTTATTTATGACGAGCTCACTAATTTCTGTAATGAGCATGGAATTAAGAGACATGTTTCTGCACCGAGGACACCCCAGTAGAATGGGATTGTTGAAAGAAGGAATAGATCTATTATTGATTGTACTAGAACACTAATGATTGAAAAGGATGTTGCACAAATATATTGGAGAGAAGCTGTTAGTATTGTTGTATACACATTGAACCGAGTTCAAATGAAGAAAGATTCAAACAAGACACCCTATGAATTATGGTATGGTTACACACCTAATGTAAGTTATTTTTGAATATTTGGAAGTAGATGTTACATTCTAAAAGATGATATAAATGGGAAATTTGATTCAAAAGGTGATGAAAGAATATTCTTAGGATATTCTACTAAGAGAAAAGCTTACAAATGTTTGAATAAGGCTACTAACAAGATGATTGAAAGTGAAAATGTGAGAGTTGATGAATTTGCTGAGAAGAATGATGAAGACATCAAAAAGGAACCAGAAGATTATGAAGAATGATGAAGATATTGAGTAACATGAAACTCTATCTAAGCAATAGCCTGGAGTTACCGAGCAACAGGGTAATACTACCAAGCATCAACATAAACAAACTGAGAATCAATACACTATTACTGATGAAGATAATTATCCTACACCAAGTGGAGAACACAATGAAGAATAGAGAATTGAACATGTACTTGAAAAATATGTGAGGAGACATCATCCACATAATCAGATTATTGGAGACAAGAAAGCTGACATGATGACACGAAGTAAGTTGAGAAACAACACATGCTTAGTTTGTGAATTTGAACCTAAAAATGTTAGAGATGCACTTGAAAATGATGAATGGATTAAATCCATGAATGAAGAAATTGAGAAGATACAGAAAAACAAAACATGGACATTGGTACCGAGACCAAATGATAAAAAAGTAATTGAAACCAAATGGATATTCAGAAACAAGTTGAATGAAAATGGAGATGTCACTAAGAATAAGGCAAGACTTGTATGCAAAGGGTATGCATAAGAAGAAGGAATTGACTATGGTGAGACTTTTGCACCAGTTGATAGAATTGAAGGAGTTAGAATATTGTTTTATTATGCTACTTACAAAGGATTTAAAATTTATCAAATGGATGTTAAATCTGCATTTCTGAATGGGATACTTGAAGAAGAGGTATACATTGAACAACCTGAAGGTTTTGTTGATCCTAATTAGAAGAACATGGTATGTAAGTTGCACAAAGAACTATAAGGATTGAAACAAGCACCAA
>BSBK01008263.1:0-152500 GCA_027943335.1 Chamaecyparis obtusa | reverse complement strand
TCAGTTTATCATAGTGTCTGGGCTTTGGAATGGCCAGGTCTTCACAGATGTTGACAAGGACCCTATCCAAATCAACAAGAATTTATTTCCTAAAAACACACCTACAGAGCTTTCTAATCACCTCTCTATCCTTATCAATATGCATTGTAATAGAAATCAACATGGTGGGAATGTTAGGGTTAGCCCTAAATCTATCATCATTGTAAATAAATTCCTGCCCTTGGATCCTAAAAACCACCCTAACAATTAACCCATTGATAGAAAACAAAATCTTCTTCAATATTTCAACCTTAACTTCCTTATTGAAGGCCATTTGCCTCTTAATCCCTATGAGCTTAATAGGGGTCTCCATGAATACACAATAAACCAAAGAAAGACAAAAAAGAGCAACAAATCCTACTACTCATTTACTTCATAAGCATCACATCTTCTAACTACTCAACCTCCTTCTGGATACTTCTAATTAGGGATAAGATCAACTAATAAATAATGATTACCAAAAGATTATCGATATGAGATTTTAATAATTAATCAAATGAACATTTCCTACCAAATAAAATCAAATAAGTTAGAAATCATGATGAAATATGTTCACCAAGAAACTATACTAATAACATGTTAGTATATTTTATATCAATCCTAGTGTAGATAAAAGAATAATGAACAATAAATAGATTAAATAATATAGCTAAAAAGGTATAAAGGACATCAATAAACATATATACTAAGCCTAAACCTAGGGATAAGCCCATAAACCAAAAGAAAAATTTGCTAAGAGTTAATCATCCTATAGATACTAACAAAGGAGGAGCACCTAAAATAGGGAGAAGACAATTTGAAAAAATAATAGCACTAAAATCATACATCCAAGGTATTAAAGTTATCCAAGGTGAAAACTAATCGACTATGATGACTCACCACAATGAGTAAATGGGAATCGGTATATTAAATCTCCCATTATCTTGAGAAACAAATTTGTAATTACTTGATCAACAAACTACTACTAGATAGTCAATCCAACAAAAACACATAGAAGCCACTAGAAGATTATATACCTCGACATCTAGTAATGAATCATTACTCATTGTCAAAGTTGAGTCACGGGAGATGCATATTAATAAAATCTATCACTGCTAAAAGATAACTACTCCAATTCCTAATATAAATAGTAATCAGGCTTACCATTACAAAGAACTATAGGTAAGAAGATATTGGAATTTATGTCTTCCCATAGGGGAAGACATCCAAAGTTGGATTAATAATAAATTAGATAAACAATACCAATTTTATCTTCCCATGACCCATCCACAACTAAAATACCTGGCCTAACCACTTCAAAGATGCCTATTTTGAATAAGAGATTAATAAAAGTTTAAACGTCATCAACTAAAATGAATGCAATTTAGCCAAGTACTTTACACTCTTATGCTGACAACTATAAATCCTTAAATGTAATTAACAATACCTAAACTATCATATAGTGTCAACCACCAACCAACTTAATACTTATAATAGATCTTATCCTATCTTTTCCTACCATACATCATTTGTACCCATATTAGCTAACCGGTCAAATTTTATGTTACCTTCCTTATAAATATGATTAAAGATAAATACTTTGAATTGTTTTATAAGATCTATAGCTCTTTCCAACATACTATTGAATCTCCAATTCAAAGTTCTACCTTGTCTTAGCGCAATAATAGTAAGTGTTGAGTCCCCTTCTACTTCCAACTTCTCAATCTTCAAATCCTTACCAAGGAGAATGCCCTCAATAAAAATAGTTAATTCTTCCATATTTTTAGTCTCATTTCCAATTGGCCTTTGCTAACATAGCTACTTTTGAGCCATCTTAGTGATGTATAATATATCCTATTCGCGCCCTGCCTAGATTCCCTCTAGATGCCCCATCAAAATTTAATTTTAACTAGCCATATGGGAGGGACAACCAAAATTCCTTCCTTTTTTATTTAGTATCTATAACATCACAACCAACATGAGGAGGAAAAATTAGCCCATTTCAATGCTTACTCATTTTAACTTCTCTAAATGTAAAAGCATGATCTTTTAGTTGCATGTTTCTTAATCTGCTATTAGTTACCTCTATAATGGATGCTTCAATCTTATTGATAAGAATTTCCACACTCATTTTCTTTTCTTTATAAAGTCTCATGTTTCTCTCTTTCCAAACTTTCCATAGCATAATAGATGGGGAATTAATCCATATTAGGCCATAGGGGTTGTATTTAAAATGTGTGGGCTAGCTTTGAAGTAATGATAATACATCCCTTGATAGTGATACCTGTAGACACTTAAAAATGGCCTATTTTTCTATTGTAATGCCATTTACTAACATTCCTCTTTAATTTATTTAATAATCTTTATTATTCAATAAATTATTTTCTACCATATTCTAAAATCAAAATCAAAATTTCTCTTTAATTCCATAAATAAGTAATTTTAATTATTTACCTTCATTACTAATTGTCCGATCATTATTCATTTATAATATAATTAAATAATTAACATTATTTAATTATAGCCTATCTCATTATAATTAATTAAATAAAGAATATTATTTAATTAATATTTCCTATTTCTAATTATTACATTTATGTAATAATTAAATCAAATCTCCACTCATAATTAAATAAATTTTATTTATTTATTTAAACTAATTGTTCCTCTCATAAATAAATAAACATTATTATTTTTATTTATAATTCACATAGGTGCAAGTAAATAAATTCTTTTATTTATTTAATCATGAGTATTCTTCCAAAACTAACTCATACTAACCCTCAGTTCACTCTTCAATTACAATTTTGACTATTCAATCAACATTGTTAATTCCTCCTTCAACAATTAATTAACAATTCAATCTATTTCAGTCTTATATTCCACCTCATCAGTCAAGCCTTTAATCAAGGTAGTCAATAAGAGTTGAACTCATACTCTCTTTGAGTTAACTCTTTCGTCTCATCAGTCAATCCTCCAATCAAGGAAGTTGAGTTGAGTTGAACTCCTACTCACTTTGAGTTAACTATTTCCCCTCATCAAATCAATCCTATTAAACAAAGCAATCAAAATCCTACTCACTATGAGCTCAACTCTTCAATCACAACCAATCATCCCACCAATCAAGGAATCTTGATTGAAACCCCTAAAAATCTTATAAATAGAGAGATAAATCTCTAATTTTGGCAACCAAAATTGCTTTGAATTCTTATGTTGGAATGATCTTGAGCACAATTCTGAGACCCTAACATTGCGCAAGAAGGAGAAAAACAAAGGAGGAATTATGGGTTTGCATATGCTTTTATGTTATTTGATTTCAATATCTTGATTTATGTAGGCAATTCTCTTGTTCCCTTTCCTCTTTTGATATTGGAAATACTAATTGCTTTAACAATCTTTGTGGTTGAGATTTTGATGTGATGTGTGTGTTATATATCCTCCTATACTTTATTATAAATGGTGAGCTCGACATGAATCACATGTCATCTCACCTCCTTTTCACAATAAAATTCATCATCATTACTATCATGGCTTTGGTTTGTCAATTACCTTTGTCTTAGCACATTCCATCACATCTCACACCAAGTTAATCCATCACAACCATTCTATAATAAAGTACCCATTTTATCCTGACTGGGGGCACCCCAATGTCATGATTCATCAAAGTCCTAAAAAAATACCAAAAACACAACAATTATTTTTGAAAAAAATACCAAATATATAGAGAAAACATCAAAATAATAAATTTTTTTTTGCAAAAGACCTTTGAAAAATTCATAAAAAACATCAAGAAAAACATAAAAACATTCATCTAGGGTGACCATGTTTATGGTGTCTATGATAAGGGCCTTCACTTATGTGATACACCACACATACCTTGACTCCAAACATACGAACTCTATGATTGACCAAAAACATTCATAATAGTCTTGATAAAATTATTAAAGACAACTAAACAAATAAAAAAACCAAGAAAATCTTGCAATAAATATCCTTTATACATAAACCAATTCTTTCACATTTCAAAAATGGGCATTCTTCTCCCCTAAGGATAGCTTCTCCAAAGCCACCATGAGTCTCCGATCCTGGGATGATCTCTGTGTTCAGTTTCGGCTCATCCACCTAGATCGTCAAACTTTCGACTTGCTAGTTTCTGCCATTCCACCTCACCTCTTGCACAAGTTGGGAATTCAGTCTGTTAGACCATGGTGGAAAGACTGGAAGTGGTATCATGCCACTCCATTCACTAGCTACAAGCCCAAGCTTGGGTATTCTTGGCTTATGCCCCATTTACCCATGATTGACTCTCTCAATCACCGCTGGCACCTTTCCTCTTCTCAGAAGAGCTGGGGGTGGAGATTCTGCATCATTTGGAATGTTGTTACTAAGCCTAAAATTGCTCATTTTGCCTAGTGTTTTTTGTACCAGGGCTTGCCCTTGGGAGCTAGGCTCAGGCATATGGGGGTTCCTAACCCTAAATGCCCCTTTTGTGGTCACTCTGAGATGCTCATGCATATTTTTTGGTTTTGTTGTCGTGCTCAAAATTACTAGAGTTGGATTCATGAATTTTTTGCTCCCTTTAGGCTTAAGCCCTTTTCTTGGCACATGGTTCTTCTCGGTGACTCTCCCAGAATGCCTTCCCAGTTCACCCAGATATGGCACTCTTTTCGGCTGGAAATTTTGTTTACTCTGTGGAAAGATAGAAATGCTGTGCTTTTTTCTCATAGTTGTCAGGACAATCATGTTTCTCTTTTTGATAAAGCTTGTATTTGTAACAATGTTATGATGCAAATCTAGGTGCAAGCTGACAAGGTGGCCCTGGAGGTTGCCCACTTACAGGAATTTCTCCAGCACTGGGGCAATGCCCCTTGCACTATTGCCTGGGTTCCTCCAGATTCTCTCTCAGTTGACCGTATGCCACCCCGGGGCCGATGTCATAGCTAGAGTTCCTTTGCCAGACACTCCAGGACTCCATGATGGTGGCATTGCCATTCTGCCTCACCTCCTCTTCAGATGGATGTGGGGTCTAGGTGGCCTCCTGTGCTTGCTTCCACTGCTGCTGCTTTTGCTCGGCCTTCGACCTCTACTCCTGTTAATCAGGGAAAGTTCCCTCGCCTGGTGCTGGCTATTTCGCCCAGGCGGGAGGAAGGAGAAGTTGAGAAAGATCCTGAAGATGGCTGGGCCATCCCTGATCAGGCTCCTCTACCCATTGTCTAGGGCAATTCAAATGAAAAAGATCCTCCTCCCTCTTCTGCTACTGCTCTTGCAGCTTGAGGGTTTCTAGTTTTATACTTTTTTTTTAATGAATAGTTGTTTGTTTCCGACCTTAGTGCCATGTGAACTTCTGGGGTGATTCGTTCCCCTGGCCCCTTTTTTTGTGAATATTGTACTTTGATATTTCTTATTAATAGTGAAGGCCTCTATTCATAAAAAAAATGGGCATTGAACGATGTCATACAACAACTCTGAGCTTCAATAGAACCAAGTCAAAATAGTCAAACTAGTCAACAAGTCCTCAACTACACTGCCCAAACTATCTTATCTAGCAAACCCAACTAAACAACAAAGTCTTTTGTCACAAATCATGTTGTCTTAGATAGGGGAGGGAACACTCAAAATTAGATAAAGAAATCCTAGATGGGGCACCTTATCTAGAAATCAGATAGCATCAACAAAATGTCAAAATTCAATGTCCAAAATATTGCAAAAATACATACACATAATTAGTCTGGCTGCAACTTGTTGAGTTGAGTTAGTCTTATTATGTCTTGATTTTTGCATGTCATGTTCTTATGCATCTTCAGGATGTCCACACATGATGGTTCATAACTTATTTTCTCTCTTTTTTGTTTTTGGAATGTTTGTTAGGAAGTCATAAAAGAGAAATCTAGGTGTTTGTGATAAGAGCCTTCACATCCATATACAAATATCCAACTACAATTTATTTCAATAGATACTTCAGTTGTGATACGCCACACATACTTTGACTTTGAATGCTTGACCTAGATGGATCGACCCACATTCCTTGTCTATTCAGTGTGCTTGTTTTAATGAAAAATGATAATCATACCTAGATCATTCATATCTTGGTAGGATGATATCCATTTATGCTATAATAAAGTGGCTCAATGATGATAAATAAATAGCTCAATTCAGTTAGAATTCAAATGTGGTTATTAAAAACTAAAAACTAGGTTCACTATAAACTTATGGTTTTAGTCAATAATTTATTTTCATTATTTCTTCTCCTAGCTATCATCTTCTAAATCTTCCTTACTAAAAAATCTCTCTATTAGTCCTAACAATTCCTTATGGACAAGTATCATGATACAAAACAAATTGCATCCTACATGAACATGTTAGTACATCTAAATTATACATCATAAGTAGATATCAAAATGCATACATCCATCATATAAATGCATCACATGTAGTCCCATCATATAGAATGTGCATTATATAAAATACATCAACATCATAGAAAGTAATAATCATAAGCATGAACACATAGAATCATATAAGGCCATCAAAACTGTATCATATATGTATATATCTTAAAATGTGTCATGATACAAAGTCATAAGGAGAGCTCACAAGCTCATAAAATATTTGAAAAATAGTGTTTATATAAGTCAACAAGTACTACCTCTTCCCTCTTCTCCATGAGGCCTAGGTGGTACTGAAGTTGATGTCCCTACTCCAATATGTCCCTAAGGAGAACCCATCACTAATGGTGATGCTCTCTCAAGCCACATTACTCCACCTCTACCTTGAGATCTTTGTGTACATTGAGGCTGATGAGAGGGAATGTAACTAGGTACTCTTTGTGCAACATGCACCACCTTATCATAGGCACCTCTCTAGTAGTCAATCTCCCTTTTCATATCTTGAGTATGTATGCTCACCTTTGTCATAACCTATACAAGTTTTTCCATCAGCTGTTGCAAAGTGAGATCTTGTACATTGACAATGAAGGCACTCACCTTCTATTGTGGTGACTGAGATCTGGCCTCTAAAGTCTGTATCTATACTCTTATACTCTCCCTCTTTGCATCCATCCACTTTGGATCCTCTCTATCTTCCTCTCCAAAGTGGTCACCCTCTCGACATACCAATGACTTTGTGTATTTGTAGTTGAAACCCTACCATCTACCTCCATAATTCTAGCCTTTTCTTGGGTAGCCCTCCTCCATAATCCATCATATCGATGATTTAGATCTCCACAATGTTGTCTTAAGCCATCAATTTTTGTCATATCTATGTCAAAACTATCTCCCCCTTGTCGTACATCCTATGTAATGCCCACCCTAGCATCTTCCTATGTTAGATTGACATGACTATTGCTTTGACACTTTGGATTTTATAATGGACTATGATTATTATTTAGTTAGCATTTTATGAGACATTTGAGCATATATATTTGGTTACTACAGTTTATTTGGAAATATTAAATGAGTCAAAATTTAATGATGAATGGTTAGAAATGAACTATCAGTAAAATGTTTTACATTGATTTGTGTTATGATGTTTATATTATGATCTAACTCTACTGACCCTATTATGGTTTGATGTTCACTAGTTGATGTGAGTGTAGGATGAGGAGGGGCAGTCGTAGTTACTCCTACGGGAGATCTACACGACGTCGCACTCTCCCTCCTTGTTTGTCACTGCATGTTTATATATATGTATATGCATATCAGTTGGTGATGCAGGATGCAGGTACCAGGCATCATCTCCACCTGGCTACATAGTTCTGAGCGTGCCTTCAAAAATCCTCAAACTGTTGTTGTGTGGAGATTTAACCAAGCTACTCTCGAGGTTACCCATGGACTTAGAATTCTATCTAGGAAGTTATCCTAGTTGGGAAAGTAGAATGCAGTTTATGTTATGGACTTGATTTGATGTTGGTCTAAGTTTATGTTATGAGTTAAAATTAATCTATTTTATATGTATAATAATTATGTTATAAATTTGTTATAATTGTTTGTATGTTATATAGGTGTGTGTATATGTGGGTGCACACGCATATATCCATGCTTATATAAATAATAACAATTGTATGTTTTTTTATTAATTGTGTAATTGTTATGTTATTTATAATAAGTAAATAAAGTGAGTTAAAGAAAGTATATTTAATGAATTTATTAAATAAAAAGTAAAAATAATAATAATAAAAGGAAAATGCTCTTTGTAGTAAAACTAGCTATCTATGAGGGAGTTTAACTCGAGACCTCCTAGAAGTTAGGCTACTTGTTTTCCTATTGTGCTATGTTTTTTTTTCTTGAAAGGTATTTGTCTATTATTCTTGTTATGGTTTTATTTGAAGGATATTTTAATTAAATTTATTAAAACCTTGATTAAGTCCTTACGGGAAATTATTTGGTTGTTCCTCCAACCAACTATGGAAGTTGGAGAAGTTGCTTCCCGTAAAACAACTCCTCCAACCACATAGTTGGAGGATAAATAATTGAAGATTTTTGGTGTGAAGGAGGATGATAATTTTTGGAGGATTTGTTTTCTTTTGAGTTGTCTGTAATTGATTTCTCTAGAAATTTTAATTGAAAGTTTATGTGAGTTTGAGAGTCTTTGGTTGGTGAAGTCAAGTGTGTGAGGATTGCTTGGAGTTGATTGCCAGAGGAAGATTTCTAGAAGGATATCTACTCAAGGATTGAAGTTTCATAGAGATTCTCCAGCCAATGGAAGAGGATTCTCCGCAAGACCCCAAGTAGGGTCTAAACTGGGAAGAATCTCCACTCTTCCTCTTTGTGCATGAATGCGCTTGTATATGATATGATATTAAATTATAATATGATTGTTTTACTATGTATCCAAAATGATATGTAAATGTTTTATCCTCTGTGCATTCTACTGTGTTTCCGGGAAGTAAATTATGTATGATTATATAGTTTTTATTTATGTACTTTAAATTTCAAAAAAAATCTTCCTAGGAAGTTAGGAATGCGTATGGTCATTTGGGAGGATGTGTTTATCTAATATTGAATGAAATAGGGAAGTCTAGTAAGAAACAAGAAGGGTCATGAAGGTGTAGGATTGAGATGCAGTCATTTTTCCTACTCTTTTCCTCTTGCAGGCTTCTCTGTGAAATTGTTGCTTTTATTTGGATTAATTTATTCTGAGGCTTAGGTAATGTTGAGTATGTGCTATGGATGTGGTGTAGAGGTCCCTGCATCAGGTTGACCTTAGGGAACCTTTCCTAGGCACTCTCCATGCCTAAAGAAATCAATTTTTGGTGTTTTCGGGAAGTTTAAAACTTAATTTTGTAAAAGTGTTCTGTAGTGTCATACGAAAATGTAGTCATACTCATACGAGACTTGGTCAAATGTCATATGGGAATGGATACATTGTCATATGGGTTAAAATTAGTTTTTAATTATTTACGAGAAGTTTAAAATTTAATTTTGTGAAAGCGTCTTACAGTGTCGTACGACATTGTAGTCATACCCATACAACACTTGGTCAAATGTCATATGGGAATGCATACATTGTCATACGAGTTTATATAGAAAGTCATTTGGAGTTTTTAGGGTTTAAGGGGCTCAATATTTGGACGATTTATACAAATATAATATTTAATTTCTTATACTTTAAGTTATGTTTGAGATAGGTTTCAGCTTCATAAGAGTTAAGATGCAAATTCTAAATTTTTGGTTTTTTGAAAATTTTAGACTTAGCCAAATTTCAGGCACATGAGATTTCCCTAGACTTTTGGAAATAAGCTATGGAATGTTGTGTAAATGCATGTGGGAAGTTTTATGTTGTGTTTTATGAATTTCAATACATGGTTTTGATTATAAACTTTTATTCATACTTGGCTTTTGGTAGAGTCCATAATATAAGGCCAGGACTTGTTTGGGTGGCCTGAGTGCACTAGAGGGCTCCCTGGATCTGCGAGATGGATCTTTTGAAAGTACTTGATGTTTTTATGGCTTGTGTGTGTGTGGGTAGGGGTCTAGGTACCCTAGGTGAGTGGCTCGCCATAGGTTTTGGAACCCTAAAGTGGTTACCAGATGATCCTATGGGTGGGTTAGTTTAAAAACTGATAACCTAATAATGAATTTGGGAAAGGGGGGAGAAACAAAAGATAATGAAAGAAAACATATTAATGGCCACATAGTCCTGTTAGAGTATAGGGACCATGGTTAACTGCCAGGGTGGATCCCTATTCATAAAGGGGGAACTGGGGTTACATGGTTGCCAGGGTGGATCCCAATACACAGGTTGTGTGATGACACTCACTTAGGTGGTATCCTAGAACCTTGACCTCTTTGTTATAGTATGATGGTATTTTATGTTCTTTTTGAGTCTTGGATTTCTTTATCTTTCGAGCCTTATATTGCTTAGGGCCTTGTGAGTATCTTGGTTCTATCTCCTAGCACGGGGGGTGGAACTTCACTAGTTCCACATGGTTGGGTGGCAAAAATCTTTCGAGGTGGTTCGTGACTTGGATGCATTCAAATTTATGCATTGATGCATATATTTATATTTTGTATTATGTATTATTGAAAGGAAAGATGAAAAGATATGTTTGTAATACCTTTGGGCCATTCATGTACTTGTTATTGTAATGAGATCTATTATCAGAAAGATGTAATTGAAAAGCAAAGCCATGTAATTGGGAGGGATAGTTCTAGGCTTTGTTTCAAGGGTTGTTATTTGAAAGATCAAAGTTGGAAATATATTATGTCATGTTGAAATTATCTTTTCTATCTCTCCTATGTTGCAATTTAAGAAAATGTTTATTATGCTAAGGTTAAAATGTAGTGGTAAGGAATAGTTATTCAATGTGTAGGAAGGAGAAGTGAAATTTGTATATAAAGTAAGGAATATAATTGTAAATGAAATGTTAATTTCTTACCCTATCTCTTAAGTTCTAAAATGTGAAAGTAAAGAATGGAAATTCAATTCAATTTGGATAAGTAATGTAAATATGTTAGCAAATGAATTCATTAAGGGAACCTTAAGGAATGTAAATGTGAAGTAGTAATGATGTAATATTAGGAAAAAAATTTGTTAGTTGCAATTTTTGGTCATAAGACCTGATTCCTTATGGGTTCCCTGGCGGGGACATTACATTTGGTATCAGAGCACTGGTTTCTACACTGGGAGATCAGGGTCTTCTTACATTTGAAACTCAAAACTTTTCAACACATTGAATGCTACTGATGCAGGAGCATCCTGGGTGTAAGAGCAATCTTGCATCACCCAAAAATATTTCTATTTTTGAATTCAATAAGGGCTATCTTGTGCAGAGCTGCTATTTATGGAAAGTTACTATTTTTGGTAATTTTTGTCTATGCTCAGAATGATCTAATTTCTTTCTTGGAGGTTCATTTTGGTCATATAAGTCTGCCAGTAAAGTTTCATTTCCAGATCAAGTGTATGTTGGAAGATATTGAAGATTTTCGGTATTGGCAGTAGGGTACAAAAACTTTGGACTTAGTTTTGAAGGCCTTAGAGGCCCCGGATGAGGTTGAAAATTTGGGTGATGGGCGCTTGCATCAATTGAGCCTGTAGAGCGCTTCGTGGCATTTTTGAAATGGGGTTATAATAGCCGATCGGGTCAACTGGTGATGACTTATGGTCTTCGAAAGTTGGGCCACCTGAAATGGCAGAAAATAATTTTCTTCAAAATTTCTATTCGGGTTTCAAAAGTTATCTTGAGTCGACTATGATGTAATAAAATGTAAAATAAAATAATTCTAAGTTTGGTCGGCCTTATTGGCTAAAATTCTGGAACCTTCCCAGGCGGTGGAAAAATTGCCTCTATAAGGAAGGCTGTATTATTGTCTTAGGTAGTTCAGAATAGTTCTGGGTAGTAGATCTGAGTTTTGATTCGAGGCTTTGGCCTATTGAATATTGTAAGGGAATGCCCATGTGGCTTTGCATATTGTAATTCTGAAAGTTTGTAATTCCACATTTGTGGAGATAATAAGAAGCCCATTTTTCTGTTCTCGCAATTTGCTGTTGTTTCTTTGTTTCTGTTATGTGTTTGTGGTATTAAGGGGAACACCCTTCATCAACTACTTTTAAACTTGCACGTAAAATTAATATTGCACCACTCTCTCAGGATGCCTCCCATTACTCATGGAAGAGATATGGATAGAGCTCAGGAGTCTTCCTCTAGATCTCACCCAGAGAGTTCCCATGGGGAACATGAGGGAGAACAAAAACAAGATAACCATAGGAATGAGAGTTAGAGTAATGACTCAGAAGGAGAACAACTTAGACAACTGATGCAACAACTTTTGCATAAACTTGACAACCTGGAAAATAGAGTCAATGTGGAAGAAGGAAACCAAGCTCAACATCAAGATAGGGAAAGAGAGAGAAGCCCTAGGAGAAGGCAAGTTATGCAAGAATCCGAAGATAGGGATACTAATCACATGAGGGATTTTCTCAAAGTCACGGTACCCCTCTTCTATGGAAATGAAGGGGGATCTACAACAGAAACCTGGTTGTTTGAGCTTGAGAGGTGTTTTTCTATGCACCCTTTTAGTAGCAACGTCAAGGCCAGATGCACTATTATGAATTTGAGGAAGTTTGCATCTACATGGTGGCATATGGAAGAAGACAAGCTTCAAGTCACTGTTGTCACTAGGGATTGCACCTGAGTATGGCTAAGTGTAGAACCTAGAAATCCCATGAAACATGGGAGTATTCTCAGGCTATGGGTAACCTATCTGAGAATATTCCTCCAGATTAAGGGCCAACTTCCCTTTGGATCACTTGAAAAACTTACTAACTTTTGGGAGGAAAGGGAGAGAATGCATAAAAACAAACAACTACAATGGAATGAAACAAAGGTGATCCACCAAATTTGAAAAGAGATTCACAACTAAAATAAGTTTACTCCAACAACAAAACAAAACTTGACTCACAACTTAATCCTGCTTTCTTAAACTCATAATGAAACAAGGTACTTGAAATGCAGAAAAAGGAAGAAATCTTCACAATTATGATATTCTTGATTGCACACAAGTCACACTACTGAATTAAGATGAATTCATGAACACCAACTTGGATTCAACATGTGGATTAAGGATACAAGGACATCATAGTAATCCTGCACATGATTTCAAAAGCAAACCTGGAATTATAGGGGAAGAAGAAGGATCAATTTTTATTGCAAAAAAGAAACTAAGTACAATTGTGTCTCTCAGAGCTACAACACTCGTATCAGAGAGAAATAATGAAGAGCTAACCTCAATCACCAAAAGTGAGAGGTATATAACTAAGGCCTAGGAATCTGCATTCAAATTCCACTACCTCCTAGGAATAGAAAAAAGGTCAATAATGGACCCATGAGGCTGCATCATAATCTGAATGTCAGATTCCCAGATTCCTAGGGGGCGAGGAAAGTGGGATCCTAAGAATAGAAGGTCAAAGGAGACCACTCTATCCACTAAGTCATGCATCATAATTAGATTTTGACAATGGCTTATAAAACACCATTTATCATAATTTACAATAACATCTTTGCAATGACTTTACATTAAAACAATTTATCCCTCCTATGCCAAAATATGTGGACCTAAATATATTTCAAAATAGTCCTCAACCCAAAAATAGGGAAGACATACCTCAAAATATTTACATTTTGAAATAAATCCACATTACATGAATGTATCTAAGCATATGTTTAGGCACCCAACAAAACTCTCAACCCAATAAAAGAGGGGAAAGCATTAAATCCACCTACATATAGCATATACCCTAGCATCATTGTATCCCAAGCTAATGACCTATCAAAATCTTCACCAATGCTAAAGATACATAGAAAAATAAAATGGTTAATGAATCTCGACCCTACAAAAGGGGAGAAGGAAAAGAAAATTCAATAGCCATTTTATTAAAAAACACCCCTCTACCGCTGACACTGTGGACTTTCTTATCTGACATATGGCAAGTTGCTATTTCCCTGCTAGCAATCTCTGAACTCAGATTTGGAAACAACAATTTTGGATTCGTGGCGTCATCAACATGAGGTAGGCATTGATTTCTTCCATTATTCTGCATCTAGTTTCAATGGCATTGCTATGTACTGTGTGTTCAACAATGTGCCTACATTCACTACTTTTCCATGCTTGAATGTTGTGCCATTGCTATATATTTCATGGCTTTTACATGTCTGGCATATTCTCTACATCATGAGGGCACTGTTGTATTTGATATCATTGCTTGCTATATCTCGTGCTCTGTATTTGATATTGATTTGATGCATATGATTCGAGGGCACAATGTTTGGCTCCTTTGGGGTTTCATATGTGATGTTCCATCTCTTGTTGTGCTCATAGCCTATGAGCTAGGGCATACTTTTCTCTCTCCTATGTAATGCACATGAATCAATGGCACTAGCTATATTACTCTACTTGCATAAAATTGGGTTTGAACCTAGGCATTGTGTTATTTGATTCATACTGGTATTGGTAGTACTTTCCCATGAGTGCATATTTGACCCCATGAATATAGCATTCATGGTATGAGTTCCTTGTGATAATATGCAATCATTTCATTTTCTCCTTTTTGAGCTAGGGCACTGTTATAGAATTGTATGAGAATCAATGTTAGCATTACTTATTTGCTATTATCATCAACATCTTAGTTTCATAGCATGATCAAATGTGGGCATCGCTTGTTTATCTAGAAATGCATACGTTTACTGGTGCATATGCTAAATGGTCTGCAAACTAGCTTAGGGTATTTATGTTTCCTTGTGACCCATGAGCTAGGGAAACAATGCTCATGAGTCTCGTGAGCATTGAAGCTATTGTATTATTGTTTTGAATTCACTTGCTATTTAAACATCACGCCATGTATCTCTGATGGCTTTATATGTTTTGTTGTTATATATTCTTGATTGCCTAGATAAATCAGGAACCCTCATGCTTGACTGTCATTACCGGCACCATGTTGAACTTATTATCATGTGAAACCTGTGGGTTGCTAAGGCACCGTGATCTTTATTTCACTACATTTTGTTTCATGGTGACGTTAACCTGTGAGCCAAAAGACACCTATTGTTCTTGCTTTGATGTCGATGGATGGTGTTTCATGTTATTACATCTTATGTCTTCTTCGAGTGCTTAAAATAGTGTATTATTGTGCATCCTCCATTTGCTTGGCACCATTGCTTGTATATCATCGGTTATGCTTTGAATATGTCTATTTGGAAATGGGAGCCTTTGGGTTTGATCTTCCTTGTATTTATTCCCTTGCTCCAGCCCATGGACCCTCTCATCGTGTTGTGTCGGTGCTTGGTTTTATGGCCCGCAAGCACTATGTTGTTGGCATTGTTTTCTAATATGTCTAAGGGTGTGGGCCTCACTAGTATCATGACCTCTTACAAACCATGCCTTCCTCCAACTACTGTATAACCTGTGAATCCATAATAGATCTCTATTTACTTGATTATTGATGTGAGCCCAAATATGGCACTCTATTTATTTGTAGCCTGCAAGCTATGAGTCTGGACACCATTGTAGTTGTGCATGGAGATTGGAAGCTTTATTTGAGGTACGTGTTCCTTTAAAAGGCTCATGGAAGCTTACTACGACATTGCTTATGCTCACTGTTTGATCTTTTGGTGATTGCATGATATAGATTCAATAACCCGATGATCTTAAGGTATTAATGTTGTGTAACATGAAGCATATGTTGTTTTCTTTAACTATTCATGTCTTACATGTAATAAATCTTTATTATTGTACCAGTACTATTGTCCATATTGCCATTATTTTATATGTTACTGGTGCCCATCCTTGTGGAGCCCATGAGCTCCTTGCATCATGAAGGGATGTGTGTTACTTCCTGGATATCTAGTGAACTAGCTTGATTAGGATGCCACCATTGGTGTCATTACTATTGTGTCTTGCGTGCAATTTATCTATCATTACTTGACTGTGACTCTGCATAAAAATGTGCTATATATCAGAGAAGTCATTAATTCATTAGTCACTTGCTCATCCCTTCTATATGAACACCTATGGAAATGCTATTTCTATTGTATGCTTCATGTTCTGAATATGTTTCATGCCATAATAAAGATGATACTATGCAGGCTTGAGTACCTATTTCTCTATTTTGATATTGATTTGATGCACCTTGCAAGCCCTCTTTTGCTAGTGTTTGACCATGCTTCATTGATCCTTATTGATTCTGCTTCATCTGGATGTCCTTTTCTTTTATACGATGTGTGCTCTTGGCCCTTGATGCGATCACTTGACAGAAAACTTGAGGTTTTTCTGCCATGATCTACATCAAGGGCCCATGTCATTCATTGGATTCATTGTCGGATCAGCTCTGTTAGAAATAGGGAATACTGAGGGGGTGGGGGGGTGAATCAGTATTCTACAAACTTTATCTTTTGCCCAATTATGGATATAACAGATTGTCTTTATACATGCATAACATAAGAAGCTAAACAACATGCATAACAATAAAGAACTCATAACACATTATTTGTTCTCAAGGAAACCCTGGCCAAGGGAAAACCCCAGTGGGGATGGTACCCAAAAAGATCCACTAATCAAAAGTATCCTATTAAGGATGTTGACCTTGTTAGGATTCTATTACAAACATATAGTGTATCAGTCCTGATTAAGGGACTATAGGCCTTGTTAGAAGCCTCTACCCTGTTAGGAGTTGGTAGTACAAAATGTGATTACCAGTCGAGCCCATTGCCCAAACAAGTAATGTACAATATACACTGATTACAAAAGAGGTCAAGGTACATAACCTTATACTACTTGCATCAATATCTCTTTGTTGATCTTTCACTATCACTATTACATATGCTTCATATACTTCGCATCATACTTCTACAATTACTTGTTGCTTGTTACAATTACTACTACTCTTTACAATTACAATTACATTTACATATATACCAATAGCTTTATCCAAGAGTAAACATCTAGGATGTTGTCTCTTTATTTTTTTAAGTCATTATTTTGATAAACAAAATAATCCCTTAACTCTTTACTAGTTCTGTGTTCATATTCTGTCCTGTCGACTTCACACTGTCTTCGGTAAAACTATCATAACTTCTTCCATACATGCTGTACTGACTTGCACTCTAAGATGGGTCATCATTAGTCACCATAGGGTCTATGTTCAAGTGCACAAGCACTGAACTCACTCCAATCAATGTTACAAACAAAAACTATGTTCGGGTATACTGGTAAAAATATTGTCTCATACTTAGACAAATTTGCAATGCGCTTTGTCATACTTGCTCTCTGACTTGTGTGATCTTCATGTGGATCATATGTTTCCATAATGACAACATCTGTGCAATCAACTTAGCCAAATTGCCAACAAGCTCCTCCTATATCTGCACATGAAACAAACACGTCAGTGAAAACATGGTGCCCTTTTGTTCTTTGGAGCCTTGATACACATGCCCTGAGCACAGCCTTTGTCAGAGGTGCATGGCTGAGTGTACATATGCATACTATGAATATTGTGATACCAGCCATTGCATAGATCCATTGGATCTAACCCATATCCCCTCTTCTCTTCTTGCAAGTTCTAGATTTTAGGAGCTCTCTAGACAGGACAGGATCTGGACACCACTACCAGGCAATGTCTAGTACCCCAGTATTTAATTATTTCTTTATGTATGTCTATACTCATTCATTCAATTCTAGTAATGGCTATGCTCATAGCCTATGTGAGCTCAAATAGATGCTTCTTTTCTAGTTCTTTCCCTTTTGTATAGCATACATATCACTGATACATGCATGTGTAATCTTAGATGCAGTTCATTTCCTTTCCTTTTCATGTACTCTTCAAAATGAAATGAACACAAACTTAAAGAAGATCACCTAATAACACAAACTAGGGTACAATAGCATCATCTAGTAATTAGGTCTCCAACCTAAGAATGAGTAAAAATATGATAACAATCACCATCAACATTGTTTCATGGGATTTGTTCCTAGAAAGCTTTAAGGATCGGTTCATGTCTGACCAGTGGAGATAGGGAAGGGTAGAAGAATTCCACCACCTCAAGCAAGCCAACATGTTAGTGGAAGAGTACGAAAGAAATTTCTATGAACTTAAGCCTTTCTTAGGCTTTAGAGATTATGGACCCATACTTTTTGAACATTTCATCAGAGGTTTGAACGATCGAATATCAGGAGAGGTAGCAATCTTAGAACCCCAGAATCTTTGGGATGCCATCACTAAGGCATACCTTGTTGAAAAAAATTAGGTCAAAGGAAGAGGTGGCTATGCTAGTGGCCAAACATTCAATGTTGGATCAGGTTCTAAGGGGAACTTTGATCAAGGAAATTCCAACTCTAAGAACCAACAATCATCTTTCAAAGGTGGACAAAACTTTCCTAAGAAAAAGTTTTAGAATAATAACAAAAACAATGGTAAGTTTCAACAACCTTAGAATCGAAGGAATTATTGGACTCAACAAAGGTTTCCTCCTCCATAATCCCAGAATTCTCAAAATTTCAACAAAGTAGGTTATCAACAATCCAGTGTACCTCCTGCAAAGAACTTGGGAAGAAATACTAGGTGTTATTCTTGTGGATAGCAAGGACATATTGTAGTTTGTTTCCCTCAATGCATGAATCTCACTAATCAAAATCAAGCAATTTTAGAACCAATAGTAGGAGATGTCGGTCGGTCTCACAAGGTGTGAGCCATAGTGGAACAGAGACAAGTAGATCACCAAAACACTGTCATAGAAACTTCAAGTTTGTTAAAGGGTAAACTAATTCTATTCTCTTTGACTTGGGAGCAACTGACTCCTTCATATCTTCTTCTTTGATAGAAAAGTGTGGGCTAGTGGTAGTAGGGCAAGGAGTTAAGTGGCAGGTAGAGCTAGCCTCAGGGGCTAAAATGACCACAGATTTGTGTGTTCAAGGTTGCAACTTGGGATTAGGACCTTTTTCTACCAATGGTGATCTTTGATTTATTCCTCTTGGATCATATGGATTTGTCCTAGGAATAGATTGGTTGACAACACATGAAGCTAAGATAGATTGGAGAAAAAATCTCATTCATTGCTTGGATGATTTAGGTAAGCCCAACACAATTTTGGGAATTCAATGACCTATTTCACTCTGGATGATATTGGCTATGCAACTTAAGAAATGCATGAGGAAAGGATGCCAGCTTCTTGTGGTCTCAGTTAATGATTTGATAGAAAGGGAAGATAGAGAAATTATACCCGAGCACCCTTTGATTCAAGACTTTGCAGATGTATATCCAACTAAGATTCTAGGAATGCCTCCCAAAAGGGATATTGATTTCTGCATAGAACTGGTGTGAGGAGCTGAGCCTATCTCTAAAGCTCCCTATCGCATGACCACTAAGGAGTTGAGTGAATTAAAAGTTCAACTAGAAGAACTCTTAGAAAAAGGCTTTATCAGACCAAGTGTGTCACATTGGGGAGCTTCAGTTATCTTTGTTAAAAAGAAGGACGGTTCACTACAGTTGTGCATTGACTATTGTCAACTCAAAAAAATAACCATTAAGAATTGGTACCCTTTTCCAAGAATCGATGACCTATTTGATCAGATGAAAGGAGCCAAGGTGTTTTCCAAGATTGATCTGAAGTCAGGTTATCATTAGTTAAGGATTTAGGAAGCCGACATTCATCGTACAGCTTTTCATACTCGGTATGGACACTATGAATTTACCATAGTACCTTTTGATCTCACAAATGCACCATCAGTATTCATGAGTCTTATGAGTGGGGTATTCAGACCCTTCTTGGATAAATTTGTCATAATTTTCCTAGATGATATTTTGGTCTATTCTAAGATAGTGGAAGAACATGAGAAACATCTTCGACAAGTGTTACAATGCCTTTATGACAATTAGTTATTTGCAAACTTGGAGAAGTGTGATTTCTTTCAAACTAAAGTTAAGTATCTTGGTCATGTTATCTCAGGAGAAGGTATAATAGTTGATCCCGCCAAGATACAAGCTATAGTTGAATGGCCAATCCCCACCAACATCTCAGAGGTTCATAGTTTCATGGGTTTAGCTAGATACTACAAACGCTTCATCCAAGGATTCTCCAAAATAGCTCATCCCATCACTTCCTTGCAAAGGAAAGGGAAGAAGTTCATTTGGACTGAGAAATGTTTAGAATCTTTTCAGATCCTAAAGGATAAGTTGACTAGTGCCCCAATTTTGGCAGTACTTGACCCCGCTGAATTTTTTTTAGTTTGTACTATTGCCTCCTTGGAAGGCATAGGGGTAGTATTGATGCAAGAGGGAAGAGTTATTACTTATGAGTCTAGAAAGCTTAAGGACCATGAGCTTAACTATCCCACCCATGATTTGGAATTAGCAGTTGTAGTTCATGCCTTGAATCATTGGAGACACTTCCTATTGGGGCATCAGTTTGAGATACACATTGATCACCGAAGCCTTCAATACATTTTTTTTTAAAAGAAAAAGTGGGGTGTCCACCATATTTTATTAATAAACTGATTCAAAAACTCCCCCATGGAAGAACCAGAAATAAACCTCAGGATCATTGTTATATACAAGTATATATTTGATATTAGTCAGTTACATATGAAGTTACATAAGAGGCTAAAAAGGCACTGAATTGTTGTTCAAACATATCCCACATATCAGGAGGTTCAAGTTATATACTTTGAGCAAATTGAATACGCATATCAAAACCCATCAGTGAGCCAAAAACCAAAAAAACCTTACAATATGAAATTAGCCACAAGCTTATCCAAAGGCCATCAAAATTTTAGGAATAACCAACAATGGGGCACTTATTCAATCATGTCCTTCGAGCCCCAATTCGCAGCAGCAACCTCTATAGCACACAGGGACCAGCCTGAAGGTTCTAGACCAGCGGCCACCACATAATTTGATGAAATCAGGCGCAAAGTTTCTTCCTCTAGTGAAGAAGTAGGTAGCCATCCATGAGTGAAGACCAAATCTTGAGAATAGGGCATGTCAAGGCTAGCAGCATGAGAAAGTTGACCACCTGACAGAGACCCACTACCTGAACCCGATGGGTGAACATTGAGGTCCAGCACCACATATATCATCCTTGAAGTATGCCTGCAAGTGATTGGACATGATTGAATCAAATTTCCAACCCGAGATGGGGGAGAATTTGGAAATTTGAAAAGATCTAGCAATGCGTTCACCTTGACTTCAATACATATTTACTCAACCTAATCTTAACACCAGGTAGCATTGATGGATGGAGTTCCTGTGTGAGTATGACTTTGAGGTCAGATATATCTAAGGTAAGGAAAATGTGGTGGCAGATGCTTTGAGCAGAAGGAGACATGAGATATCCATGCTCTCCCTTTTGACTGATTTGAGAGGTCAGATTTTGCAATCACTCTCTTCAGATACTTTGTATCAAGAAGTTAAGGCTGAAATTGAGATAGGAAGGGCCTTAGAAGGAAGGTTCTCAGGGTATTCCTTAGAGTCAAATGGACTACTGAGACATCAAGGAATAATTTACATCCTACTTTCAGGTGATCTTCAGAGAGTCATCATGGTGGAAGCACATCGTGCTCCCTATTCAACTCATCCAAGTGTTAAGAAGATGTATTCAAATCTAAGATAACTATATTTCTGGTCGGGCATGAAGAGGGATATAGCTGATTTTGTGGCTAGGTGTCTAGAATGTTAGAGGTCAAGGCTGAGCATCATCACACAGTAGGCCTCCTTCAACCACATTTGATTCCTGAATAGAAATGGGATACAATATCTATGGATTTCACTGTGGGACTACCAGTCACGTATTGGAGACATGATGCTATCATGGTCATTGTGGATAAGTTAACTAAGGTAGAAAATTTCTCACATATGCAGTCATCCAATACTGCTACCTCAGTAGCTAGAGTCTTCATGAAGAAAATAGTTAGATTACATGGTGTTCCTAGAAAGGTTATCTCTGATAGAGATCCAATATTCACTTCAGAGTTCTAGACCTCTTTGCAGAATGCTTTAGGGATAGCTGAATTTTAGTTTGGCATACCACCCAGAGATTGATGGTCAAACAAAGTGAGTTAATCAGGTTCTTGAGGACATTCTTAGGATGCTTGTGATGGATAGGCAAACCCATTGGGAAGATTACTTGTACCTAGTGGAGTTCACATACAACGATGGCTATCACAGTTCTTTGGGGATGTCACCATTTCAGGCTCTTTATCGTCGTCCTTCTCATACCCCTCTGAGTTGGGATCGCTTAGAGGATAGAGTATTGATTGGCCCCAAGATGTTACAAGATATGGAGAAATAGGTTCAAAGGATCAAAGAACACCTTTTGACAGCTCAAGATAGGTAGAAGAAGTATGCTGACGCTCATAGGATTGATAGACAGTTCTCTGTTGGAGATAAGGTGTTTTTGAGAGTCCACCCATATAAGAGCCTTATCCTTGTCATACCCCTCTGAGTTGGGATTGATTAGAGGATAGAGTATTGATTGGCCCTGAGATGTTACAAGATATGGAGAAATAGGTTCAAAGGATCAAAGAACACCTTTTGACAGCTCAAGATAGGTAGAAGAAGTATGTTGACACTCACAGGATTGATAGACAGTTCTCTGTTGGAGATAAGGTGTTTTTGAGAGTCTGCCCATGTAAGAGCCTTATCCGTTATGGTAAAAGTTCTAAGTTGGCACCAAGATTTGTAGGTCCTTTTGAGATCCTTGAGAGGATAGGACCTATTGCTTATTGACTCACCCTACCGCCTAGCCTTGCATGTGTGCATGATGTGTTTCATGTATCCTTACTTAGAGAGTGTATTCCTGATTTGACTCATGTTTTGGATTGGAACACTTTACAGGTAGAGGATGGCCAACTAGCTTTGGAGCCAGCACGTATACTCTAGCAGTGGACTTCAACCCTCAGGGGTCACAACATAGAGTAGGTAAGGGTCCAATGGGACCCAAGTGATGATACCTCTACTACTTGGGAGGATGCTAGTAGACTCAGATCTATATATCCGTACTTATTTGTAGGCTTCCAAGGGTAAGCCTAATCCTAGGGGGAGAGGATGTAATGCCCACCCTAGCATGTTCCTATGTTAGACTAACAAGACTATTGCTTTGACACTTTGGATTTTATGATGGACTATGATTATTATTTAGTTAGCATTTTATGAGACATTTGAGCATATATATTTGGTTACTGCAGTTTATTTGGAAATATTAAATGAGTTAGAATTTAATGATGAATGGTTAGAAATGAATTATCAATAAAATGTTTTACATTGATTTGTGTTATGGTGTTTACATTATGATCTAAACCTACTGGCCCCTACTATGGTTTGATGTTCACTAGTTGATGTGAGTGTAGGATGAGGAGGGGCAGTCATAGTTACTCCTATGGGAGATCCACACGATGTCGCACTTCTTCTTGATCAAATAGTGAAGATATGCCCCAGTTTGATGAGGTTTGACTGAAAAAGATATAGGATAAAGATTAAGTCAAACCTTAGAGAGAGGAAGCGAAAGGGGTGAATGAAAGACTAGAAGTTTGGAAGACATGGAAAGGAAGAAATTCCATCAAAGATCAAAGAATTATGCCTCAAAAGGTCAGTCAACTGCATAGAAGAATGAGAAAATGTGGAAATGCAACTCAAATTTTGATTTCGAGTCTGAAAATGGATCCGAGATGTTGAAATTAGCTAGGGGTGCAATTTTTGCGCAATTTTGAGGTGTTTTGAAATTTGGTGAAAATTTCAAAATGCTATAGGAATAGAAAAGGATGTGATATGAAAGACAAGAGGTGAAAGACATGGTCAAGAAGAAGGAAAGGTGAGCGCAGTCGACCGACCAGTCCATGAATGATGAAAAGGAGAGCTCTCTCCATATGCAAAATGCAAAACTAAACTAATCATGAATCTAGAAATGCAAGCTACTATGAAAAGTGGTTGACTTGCAAGGTCGCAATGCTAATAGACATCTAATTATCATCATCAAGCTTTAGGTAGCACCGTAAGATCATACAATGCACACTAGTATGACTATGTGAATCTGAATATGATCTATATCAGATAGAAATGTGGGAATCTCACCTAGGCATCAAAGACATGTAGGTCAAGATGACTAGTGTAGTGAGATTACCTAATTTTGTTATGGCGAGATTATGCTTGTATCAAGACACATTAAAGTCAGGATAGCTAGAAGCATGCACTCACATAAAATAGTCAAGGATAATACCTTATCAATCCTTAAGTAAGACCAGCATAAATGCTCATGACAGTTAGGATCAACAAAATATACCCATAAGCAGAAAAAGAAATAAAACATGTTCTCATTCCCTTAGTCTTCTAGCTATGCATCATCGAAAACTTCTCAGGGAGAGACCACTCATTAAAGAAATCCTCATAGACAGCACGCAAAGAAAAATAAAGTCAACATATCTCAAGCGAGTTGATTGTTTAAGTGCGTGTGTGTTGTTCATAGAGTCAAACTCTAGTTATCACATCTGCCAATGAGTAACATCGCATCATACTAGACTATTGGGTAAGACATTTGATAAGTGTTAAGAAACATTCGACGCAAGGGTAGTGTTAGAAAACACTGTTTGGGGTGGTGTTGAAAACACCTGTTGGGAAATGCCCCAAGAGACAAACGCACCTAAAGGACCTATGTGAATAGTTATGCGCCCTAGACAAAGATAAAGACCAATTCCAGACCAAGCCAAATAGGGTCAAGTCATGGTGGAAAATGGCTAAGTGTCAAGGACACATGCTAATAAATAGGAGTGCAAAGGCCTCAAGTAGCGCCTGTTTCCAAGTTTTCACCACTTGGATTTTATTGCAATTTTTTTCTCTTTTTTTTGGATTTTTTGCTATTTTTTATTTTTTTGTATTTTTTTCAGGACTTTTTATGCTTTTTAGGATTTTTTCAGCATCATATATATATTTTTTTGGTATTTTTTTCAAGATCATAAAATATGTACAAAGGATGCCCCCAGACAGAAATGGGCATCAAGGATAGAACTTCTTTAGGTGCAAAATGTTGATGGGCTCAGGGAGTTGTTCTCCATCTTCATTCGATAGTAAATATGCACTTGTACCAAAAGCTGCTATAATAATGTATGGTCCAAGCCAATTAGGTTCGAACTTGCCCTTTTGTTCTCTATTTTGTTGATTCTTAGGGTTCTCTCTCAAAACAAGATCACCTATCTGAAATTCCCTAGGGCGAACCTTCTTGTTGAATGCTTTGGACATATGCTTCTGATATACTCTCATGTGATCAAAGGAAGCCTTACGCTTCTCATCTAGAAGTTCTAGTTCTTGTAACGTCATGGCATGGTAATCCTCATCTGTAATCAAACCTTTGAGTGAGACTCTAAGTGAAGGTATCTCTACTTCTAAAGGCAACACTGCTTCAGTGCCATAGGTAAGAGCAAAAGGAGTAGCTCCTGTAGGTGTACGAATGCTAGTTCTATAGGCCCATAGTGCCAGATTGATTTGTAAGTGCCAATCTCTACCATTCTTGTGTATTGTTCTATGAAGGATTTTAAGAATGGTTTTATTAGAGGCTTCTGCCTGTCCATTTCCCTATGGAAAATAGATAGAGGACCAATGTTGTTTAATTTTAAACTTTTTGCATAAATTCTTTAGGTCCTTGTTCTTAAATTGACCTCCATTATCAGTAATAATCTCAGAAGGCACTCCAAACTAGCAAATGATATGATTCAAGATAAATAGTGAGACAGTCTTGCCTGAAGCAACAGAAAGAGGGACTACCTCTACCCATTTCATGAAATAATCAGTAGCTGTGATGATAAACTTATGCCCACTTGATGAATTGGGGTGAATTTTCCCCACAAGGTCAAAGGCCCAGCACTGAAATGGCCAATGAGAAATAGAAGGAATTAGCTCCCTACTTGGAGCATGAATCAGGTTTCCATGTTTTTGACATTTCTCACAAGACTTAGAGAAAGCTACTGCATCTGTTTGCATTGTGGGCCAATAATACCCTACCCTAAGCAACCTTCGAGCCATGGCAAGACCATTGGAATGTCCACCACAAATGCCCTCGTGGATGTCTGCTAACACTTGGTTAGATTCCTCCTTTTCCAAGCACCTAAGAAGTGTCCCATCTAAACCCCTTGTATATAAATCACCAGAGATAAGGGTGTGGTGAGAGGCATTATAGATGAGGTTTTGATGTTCAGAATAGTTGAATGTGTCAGGGATGATGCCATCACGGAGATATGAATAGATAGCACCATATTGGGAAGACTCACGAGTGACCAAGGTACAAATGACATGGCTTTCAAATGAGTCAAATATGGGATGGTGTAGCTCTTCCACCAGGAATTCAAATCTTGATTCATGTTGTTCCAATTGTAGGAGTGAAGCTAATGTAGCCATAGCATCTGCAGCTTTGTTTTCTACTCTAGGGATCTGTTGAAATGTCACAAAGGAAAAGTAACGTCTCAATGAATCAACCATATTTTTGTAAGGTATCAATTTATCATCTTTTGTTTGATACTCCTTATTGACTTGGTTGATAATTAATTGTGAATCCCCAAAGACATGCAACTCTATTATGTTTCATTCTATAGCTAGTTTCAATCCATTGGTTAATGCTTCATATTTTGCAATATTGTTTGTACATGGGAATAAAAGTTTTTAGGATTTTGGTATATTATACCCATGAGGAGAAAAAAACAATACTCTCGCACCTAATCCATTTTGCATGTTGGAACCATCAAAGAACATCTTCCAAGTGCGAGTGGTCATGTACAGAATATGTTCATCTGGGAACTCTATTTGAATAAGCACACTATCCTTAACTGGAAAATCAGCTAACTAATCAACAATAGCTTTCCCTTTTATGGCCTTTCTCTCAATGTACTCTATATCAAATTCAAACAAAACCATCATCCACTTAGCAAGTCTACCCGTGAGGGCAGCCTTACTAAGAAAGTACTTAAGAGGATCAATTTTTGCAACTAAATGTATAGTATGAGCAAGCATATAGTGTCGCAACTTTTGGGAAGCAAACACTACTGCCAGACAAGACTTTTCAATGCTATTATAATTGATCTCATAAGATACTAGAGTATGAATAATGTAGTAAATGGCCCTTTCTTTCCCAGTATCATCTAATTGAGCCAACAATGCCCCCAAAGAAGACTCTATTGCTGAAATGTAGAAAATCGATGGTTTCCCAGGAATAGGCAGCATCAAAATCGGAGGATTAGCCAAATACTATTTTATTTGATCAAGGCTCTTTTGACAATCCTCATTCCAAACACAAGAAACACCATTATGCAATGTCTTATTAAAAGGTTGTGCTCTATCTGCAAGCTGAGAAATAAACCTCCTGATCGACTGAAGACTTCTCATTTGACTGATATTTCTTGGAGGTGGCATATCTAATATAGCTTGGACCTTTTCAGGATCAACCTCTATTCCTTTTGTTGAAATTATGAATCCTAGGAGTTTACCTGAGGCAACTCCAAATGCACACTTTTTCGGATTCAATCTAAGCTGAAACTGTGCCATGTGATCTAGAATTACTTCCAGATTGTTGAGGTTTGTATCCCATTTTCTAGATTTAGCCAAGGTATCATCCACATAATCTTCCATGTTCTTATGCATCATATCATGAAAAATTGTGGTCATAGCTCATTGGTATGTTGCTCCTGCATTCTTTAGGCCAAATGGCATGGCGTTCCAACAATAGGTTCCCCATGCACATGTGAAAGCTATTTTCTCTTGATCTTCGGGAGCTATTTTTATTTGGTTATATCCAGAAAAGCCATCCATTAAAGAGTATATCTCATAGCCCGCAGTCATATCCACTATCATGTCTATGTTTGGGAGTGGAAAGTCATCCTTTGGGCACACTTTGTTAAGGTCTCTAAAGTCTGTGCATACATGAATGGATCCATCATGCTCTGAAACTAGAACAATGTTTGAGATCCACTTGGCATAATCGATAGCTCTAATAAATCTTGCATTGAGGAGTTTTTCTAATTCAGCCTTAACAAGGAGAGCTATGTGAGGATGCATTTTCCTCAACTTTTGTTTAACCGGTTTTATTCCTAGAGCTATAGATAGATGATGCATAAGAAGATTAGTGTCAAGTCCTGGCATATCTGAATATGTCCAAGCAAAGTTGATTTTCTTCTTTTGCAAAAACTTTGTATATGCTTCTTTTTCTTTAGCTGATAGAGACTGAGCTAGGTGCACTATTTGGGGAGCCTCTTCTGTATTCACATTCACTGGTTGCGTAGGCTCAATGAGAACTGATGACCTATCTTGGAAGTAACTTGGCAAGTTATTAAGTACCCCATCCTTAGGCACCTCAAAGAGGTTTTCACCCTCAAATACATCTTTTCTTTTTACTATTTTTGGTTCTGACACCACCACAAAGTGGTTTTCGCCATCAGACCTATTTTTCATTTTTTCTTTTTCTTTTATTTTTAGACTGAGGTACTTAATATCAGGCTCTATCATACTTGTTGTTAGTTCACTGGTGGAAGAGACTACAGGTTCAAGAGCATTCAGATAGCAGGCAATTTCATAGTCATTCTGAAAAGTGAGGAGTTCAGGCTCTTGATGTTGTTGAGACCAGTCAATTAGGTCATAGTGAACAAGGGGTAAGTCAATGACTGGTTCAACATTGTTTATGTGGAAGGTGTTATCTTTGGTGACCATACAATTAGGATTCATCAAGTCCCCTCCTAAGATACCCAAGTCAGGATTTGTCCTACCAAATGAAGCATCGTCCACTAAGGCAATTCGAGGAGTACAATCCTCTAGTCCTACACTAAGCCATGTCCAAATCAACTATTTCATCTGAAAGTGAGTCCCATTTGAACTCATGTGAGTCTATTTCTGAATCATTATTTGGGCCTTGTGATGTAGAGGCCTCAAGATTGGGAAGAGTTTCCCCTTTTCTAACACTAGCATTGTTACTATTCGTCGCATCTAGGATAGCAACACTTTCCATTGTCAATCTAGCATTTATACTGTCAGTTGTCAAATCTTTTGAATCTCCCCAAAGGAGATTTGTTGAAGGCACCCAATCATCAGACATGTCTTGTTGATTGGAAAGATTAGGTGTGTAGTCTAAGTCATTGTCACTATCCATCACAGCTAAGACAAGGACACTTTTTTGTTTCTTATTTTCAAAACCTAAGCCAACTATTGGCTTATTCCTTCATCCAAAAAGGGCATGGTTAAGAGGTTCATCCCTAGCATCCAGCCTATGACTAAGGGGGCCATGTCCTGGATAACCCATATTCTTGACCAATGTATACCCTCTCCCATAAGCTCTAGGGGAAGGTGCAAAATTCTCATTATGTAGGTATTTCTCTTCTCGGTAAATCCAGTCCTTAATGGAAACCTCTTCTTTTTCTTCTTGGATTAGAACTGAGGATTCCACAAACTTGTCAAATAATATCATGGCTGAAGATGAGGGTTTCATATCTTGAGAAGGTTTGCCATAAGACCTAGGGGAAATTGGCAATTTTGTGAATGAATCAATTTTGTAATCTCCCATGCCAAGATCCATGGCTTTGAATTTGTCTTTGCATTGTTCAAATGTAGTATCAAAAGTGTCAGCCTCCCTATTCAAAGGAATGTGAGACCTTGCTGAAATTGTGTTGACTGACAATGTGCTATCCCCGGGTATGCAAACTTCTACTCCATTGTAAGGGAATTGTACACACTGATGATAAGTAGATGGGACTTCTTGCATCTCATGTATCCAAGGTCTACCCAATAAAATATTTTTAGCCAAAGGACCGGCATCAACAATCTGAAACAAAATATCTTTCTCTACAGGACCAATTCGGATAGGAAGAACAACCAATCCTTTAGAACTACATTCTGCTTCATCATAAGCCTTGATAGTTATCTTCTTCCTTGTGTCAATGACTTCTTCTGAATAACCCAAAGCCTTCAATAAGCTCAAAGAACAAATATTAAGCCCAGCACCCCCATCTATCAACACACACCTAACACAGGTCTTGTGGATCATAACCTTTATATGAAGGGCCAAATTGTGTGGGTGGCTTAATGACTTGTCATCTTCTTCTGAGAATGTAAGGTAGTGAGGGCTAGCCAAGTGGTTGACCATATTCTGGAATTGATCTACATCTATATCATTAGGGACATTAGCCACTCACAAGGCATCCCCAAGGACATGCTCATGCTTAGGGGACAATTCCAAAAGCTCAAAGATAGATATCTACACCGGTGTGCATTGTAATTGATCAATAAGGTTATAGTTCGAATCAGGACCAATGGTAGATTTAGGGAGAGCACCTTTTGACATGGGCTACTTAGATTTACTAGAGCTAGGACCTCTAATAACAATGGGAGCTTGAGACTGGCTCCTAGCGATAGCATTGAGGGGTTCAGACATCCTTCGTGAGTGAGGACCTCTTAGTACCCCAATGGGTCCTTCATCAGGTATAGGATTTGAATCCACATCATATCCATAAGGGTCTTTCCCTCTCATCATGTTGACATTATCATCAGTAACTTCGAGCATGTTAATAACATTCTCTGCATTTGTGTAGGTGTAGTTAATAGCAGCCTTGCCATTCTTATTGCTAGAATTCTCTCCTTTCTCATATTTGGGCAAGGGTTCTTTAAAAGCTTTATGATCCACATTAGTGGTTAAACCATCAACTTGTAATCATCCACTTTCAATGAGATCTTGGACAAGATGCTTAAGTTTAAAACAATTTTCTATATCATGTCCAATTCCATTGTGAAAGACACAAAAAGCCTTCTCATCCCACCAATGAGGCTTAGGATCTGGTATGCGGTGCTTTGCAGGATCTTGGGGGTGCACCAAATTATGAGCAATTAACGTCTTGAAAATGTCTACATAGGAGTCCCCAAGTTTGGTAAATTACCTCTTTTCTATTTTAGGTCTCGCTTGATACTTGGGTTTATTCTCTTGTTGTGCTGAAGATGTTTGTAGCTTCATGGCTTGGACTGCATTGGAGAGATTAAGAACTCCTTCATTCTTAGGTTGAGATGAGTCAACAACTCCATCATTGACCACTTGCTTATTCTTATTCCAATAAGAGTTCTTTTTTTCCTTATTACCATTATTGTTGTTGTTTTGGCCAGTGTTGTTATTGGTTGGTTTAGCCAAAATTCCTTGTTCTTTTAGGACATCCTCTATGCAACATGCCATTTCTACCATGGTATCAAAAGAATTAAATGGGATCTTCCTGACCTCATACCTTAGCTCTGGTATTAAATTGCTCACAATGATGTCTATTCTTTCTTCCTCAGGAATTGTCCTAGGATACTTTGAGCATAACCGTCTCCATCTTTGCAAGAAGGTGACCAAAGGTTCTCCCTAATTTTGTTTGAGTTTGCACAAATCAAGCATTGTGACTGACCTAGATAGATTGTATGCAAAATGTTGGACAAATCTTTGGACAAGTTCTTTAAATGTCTTCACTGGAGGAGTAAGGTTGGTGAACCACTCCATAGCTTGACCTTTTAGACTCCTTGGGAATAATCTCATTAAATAGGAGTCTTCATGGTGAAAAGCAAATCTCATTATATAAAATTCTCTAACATGGTCATGAGGATCACCAACGCCATCATATTTGTCATAAGTTGGGAACTCAACCTTCTTAGGAAATTTAATCATCACCACACTTTTGTCTATAGGGTTGGGACATATGGAGTCCAAATTAAATGTGCTCTTAGGAGCCCTCATCCTTTCTATATCCTTTTGCATTTGCATGATCACCTCATTGGTTGAAGGATTCTGTTTCTTAATCTTTTGGTAGACATCAAAATTATATGGGACCTTAACACCTTTGTTGATGAGACTTTCTAGGAATTGGTCCTTGTTTTGTTCCACATATCTTTCCACGTATGCTTGAAAAGCTGGTTCTTGTTGCATAGTCATAAAATCCATTTTATCAAAGTTGGCATGACTTCCTCCATGTCGTGAACCATGATGTGCTTGTTGGGAGGGTTGTTTTGAAAGTCTATGAGGTGACCGTCTCCTATGGTGATCATATCTTGAAGTCCTTCTTCCTCTAGGACTTGGGGACCTTGAGGGCATCCTTGACCTTCTTCTAGGACTTGGTGAAGGGGTAGATGGGGGTGAGTTGGTCCCACTATTGGTACCCCTCCCATTAAATTGATTTTGGAGTTGTTGTGCATAGAGCCTATCTTCTTCTTCTTGGGCGACTCTTTTTTTATGTCCAATAATGCACGTTCCTCTTCCTCTAATTATCTAAATTTCTCCTTTTTGGTGGCTTGTTCATCTAGATAGGCTTGTTTCTCCCTTTCAATGCTTTTCAATCTCATATTTGCATATCGAGAGGTATCTTTAAGTCGAGAAGATTGTCTTGAATGCCTTATTGCATTAGTTGTGTTGATGTGATGGTCACTAGATTCATTGTTCTGGTCCTCATGTTGTGACCCTGAATCTGAGTGAGTTTGCCTATAATGTCTCTCAGCTCGTTGATGAGCATCAAAATACCTTGTGTTGTTGGGGGGTGACCCGGGTGGACTAGCATGAGAAGAACCACCATACACTTTGGCACTCCCATGCCGTTGGAAAATATCCTCAAGAGTTTGATTCATGGCTTCTCTTTGTTGTTGTGTGAAAGTGTAACTCATGTCCATACTTGATGAAAGTGGTGCTAAAGAGGTGCTCACTTCACTAGGATTACCTTTTGGATTAAAACAAACTTCAGATTCACTTTTAGGAGATTGATCAAAAAGGGGTTCTTTTCCCTTGTGTTGTTGACGAGTCTTAATTGGTGGTAATTGGCTAAAGGCAACAGGGGGTTGCTTCCCTTGATTAACTTGGTACCTTGTTGTAACTGACATGAAAGAAAGAGATTCTTGATGATGGGTCAATCTCTCAAAGTGTCAATTCCAACCTAGGATAATTGAGATTCTCTATTGTCCAAAGAGAAGATGAAAAGATAGAAAAATAAAAGGCGTCACCAACACTGTCAAAGAGGTGCTTCAAATCAAAGGGTGAATACCCTTGCACTTTTGAATCAAGAGGTTGGACTTAGCCAAATTCAAATTGAAATTGAGATATATGAAAAATGATTTGGACAATAGTAAGATCAGAATTCTCCAAGGGTGTAATCAACAATTCTAAAGACAAACTGTTCACTAGGAATATCTTTCTAACTTGACAAATTATTTTCAAGGTAACCTTATAAATCAATTGAGATGATCCCTAGAAGGCTAAAATCAAAAATTTGTGGTCAAAATAGGTCTCTAACAGTGAGGTCAGATAACCTATTCAAAGGCCAAGTCGTACTGCTGAAAATTCTCAGGTGACAGACTCCAGGCAAAGCAGGCGATATACCTAAGACCAGGCGATACTTCACATGATGCCAGGTGATAGACCTCAAAACTGACAAGCGACAAACCTAATAACTATTAGGCAATACAGTTCTAGGTGAACTATCACACGATATTTCTCTCTTAAGCAGGTGATGCTGATGTAGTTTTTGACCAATTTGTGCAAAATTTCAAGTTTTTAAGGTCTGATTTTGGATTCTCTGAATGTTAGGGTGAAAATGTCTAATTTCAATCACAAATTTAACAGCATTTGGACAAGTTTGCAAACAGTAGAGGATCAAACATGTCTTCAAACACTTAAAACAAGGGCAAAAGCAACCTTGCTAAGACAAACACTTGTGATATCAAAAATAAAATTGCACCTTATGAATGCTACCGATTGTTTGTATGTTGAGAATGTTTACACTAGTATCACATAATCGAAGACACTTCAAGCAATATCTACCTATAAGACAAGGCTCAATACTTACCAACTTAGCCCACAACTTGATGCCCCCTTGCCTCACACCAAGTGGTTGCCCACAAGAGATATTGGCTTTGTCATGGAAGTGTCAAATAACACAACCAAAGGGACACATATGGTGAGTATCTTGGGGTGATCTGGGTTAGTCCACTTGAATCAATCCTTGCACTAAGAAGATAAGCGGTTAAAATAGGTGGCCTCTAACCTATGGTTCTTAGTAAGGGCTTCCGTTCATAACACCCCTCTTGCTCCTCATAGAGGACTCGGACCTCGCGGCCTCAAGAGTACCTTAAGCATTCTTGCTCAATGCTTTCCCCATGGTTGCAATCCCATGAGCTACTCATATCAAGAAAAGACAAGTGTTATATCTACCAAGGTTTTGTATCCTTGATAACCTTGAGATTATAGTGAGTTGGAATAGCCAGCAAAAAGCTTGTCCCCACTTGGGTCGTTCCTCTTGATTGCTCAAGAGCAGGCCCGCTAAAGGATCTTAAACTAAACAAAGAATGGATGATTTTTGAGGTTCAAGTTTTTTGGTTCACCACAAGGGTGAAGAGCACACTCCCCTATCTCAAAAACTTCTCCCAAACATACCAAGCAAATATTCAATTACCCCCTTGCTTCCAAAACATAAAGATGGGTCAAGATTTTCTGGTTCACCTAAAGGTGAAGAGCATACTTCTCCTACCACCTCAAAATCTCTTCCACAAGGTATTAAGATTCCTAAAACAATTAGTAGATGCCACACTTGAAAGGAAATAAATCACAAACACTTGAAAAAAAATTTCTTTTGCTTTTGATTATGCTTTGGGCAGCCCTGCAAAAACCATTAGTAGCCCTTTAGTATGCAATTTATGGAAATCTCCTTCAAGCAAAGCCCCTACAACCACAACTTGTTAGACAATTATGGTTAGGGAAATCCAAAATCTAAATGAAAATGATGCAAAAAATTGACTAATATAGGCTAAGAAATACAAGTTAGATCTATCTAAATGCAATAAAGTAAACTAGCGAACTAAATATGATCAGATTCGGATAATAAAACTCAAATTGCAACTCTCTGTCAAATCAGGTGATATACCTCGGACTTCACTAGAATCGCACGAACTGTTTCCTGTACCCAGGTGATATACCTCAGTCTGGGTGATACACTGTAGAACATGCAAATGATACTTCGCGCGATGCCAGGCGACAGACCTTAATACTGGCAGGCGATTCTTCGTTTGCGCGAAGTGTCACACCCGTATTATAAGGTCTATTGTGCAATATACCTAAGAAGTGTCGTGTGATACTCTGAGATAGAAAAATAGAGAACACAAAATATCCAAAAATTAATCCAAAAAATGATGAAAATACAAGAAACTAAAGGACAAAGTCTATCTACTCTGCCCCACGGTGGGTGCCAGAAATGTATGAGTCAAAAGTGACCACACTTCTATGAACCATTACATGCAAGGTTGCTCAATAATGAGGCCTCACAAAGTGGCTCATAGCTCTCTATGCATAGAGTTGCAAGGGACTTTGATAAATTTTCTCTCAGCTAGAGCTACAAACTTGTGACCTTGCTAGTCAATCATACAATGAGAGATTCACAATGAAGACAAGGGCAACAATGCCAATATCCCCAAATGGAATCAAAGTATGCAAATACAATGCAAACTAATATGAATATGCAAGATTAATCTACGAAAATGAAAGTACAATGCAACTATGAAAGGAAATAGCAATGGATTACAATCTTCCTAATTAAGCTATGTGAGACTAAACTATTGCATAAAAGGAAACTAAACTAATATGTCATGATTATGCAACTAAACAAAGGAACTATGCAACTAAATGAGATGCAACAATGAAAAGCAAGTCTTCAAAGCTTGATGTAGAATGTCTTCAATAAGCTCTACAGAACTTAGAAAACCTGCAGCATAACATTAGCATAAAAAAGATGGATATGCAAATGAAGGAGAGAGCTCTCCTTTTATAAGAAGTGAGGTGAAATGGACCATTGAGATTAAGAGGCAAAAGACTTAATCAACGGTGGAGAAAAATGGAAGCTTGATCCTTGTGCACAAATATCCTCCAATGAGAAAATAAGAGTTGACTTTTGTGTCCATATGAGACAAAAAGTACTTTTTCTCTTTTTATAAAATAAGAATGATGCTTTATTTGTGCAACTTAGGATAAGAGGAAAAGTGAGGGCTTTTTATTTATTAAAAGGGGAGAAAATATTCTTTTTAATTAAATAAAGACTTACGATAAAATGGTTAGCCCAAGGCAAATAATCGAAAATGATAAAATTAAGATTTGATCAAGAAATTGATAGTGTTGAAAAATATTGATTATTGATAAAATTGATTCAGAGATAAATAAATAAAATAAATGGGGCTCAAAGTCTAGGCAACCATTTTTGGGTGCATACAACACTCTCCCTCCTTGTTTGTCAGTGCATGTTTATATATATATATATATATATATATATGCATATCAGTTGGTGATGCAGGATGCAGGTACCAAACATCATCTCCACTTGGCTACACAGGTCTGAGAGTGCCTTCAAAAATCCTCGAACTGTTGTTATGTGGAGATTTAAACAAGCTACTCTCGAGGTTACCCATGGACTTAGAATTCTATCTAGGAAGTTATCCTAGTTGGGAAAGTAGAATGCAGTTTATGTTATGGACTTGATTTGATGTTGGTCTAAGTTTATGATATGAGTTAAAATTAATTTGTTTTATATGTATAATAATTATGTTATAAATATGTTATAATTGTTTGAATGTTATATAGGTGTGTGTATATGTGGGTGCACACGCATATATCCATGCTTATATAAATAATAATAATTGTATGTTTTTTTATTAATTGTGTAATTGGTATGTTATTTATAATAAGTAAATAAAGTATATTTAATGAATGTATTAAATAAAAAGTAAAAATAATAATAATAAAAGGAAAATGCTCTTTGTAGTAAAACTAGCTATCTAGGAGGGAGTTTAACTCGAGACCTCCTAGAAGTTAGGCTACTTGTTTTCCTATTGTGCTATGTTTTTTTTATTGAAAGGTATTTGTCTATTATTCTTGTTATGGTTTTATTTGAAGGATATTTTAATTAAATTTATTAAAACCTTGATTAAATCCTTACGGGAAATTATTTGGTTGTTCCTCCAACCAACTATGGTAGTTGGAGAAGTTGCTTCCCGTAAAACAACTCCTCCAACCACATAGTTGGAGGATAAATAATTGAAGATTTTTGGTGTGAAGGAGGATGATAATTTTTGGAGGATTTGTTTTCTTCTGAGTTTTCTGGAATTGATTTCTCTAAAAATTTTAATTGAAAGTTTATGTGAGTTTGAGAGTCTTTGGTTGGTGAAGTCAAGTGTGTGAGGATTGCTTGGATTTGATTACCGGAGGAAGATTTCCAGAAGGCTATCTACTCAAGGATTGAAGTTTCGCAAAGATTCTCCAGCCAAGGGAAGAGGATTCTCCGCAGGACCCCAAGTAGGGTCTAAACTGGGAAGAATCTCCATTCTTCCTCTTTGTGTATGAATGTACTTGTATATGATATGATATTAAATTATAATATGATTTTTTTTACTATGTATCCAAAATGATATGTAAATGTTTTATCCTTTGTGCATTCTATTGTGTTTCCGGGAAGTAAATTATGTATGATTATATAGTTTTTTATTTATATACTTTGTATTTCAAAAAAAATCTTCTTGGGAAGTTAGGAATGCTTATGGTCATTTGGGAGGATGATTTTATCTAATATTGAATGAAATAGGAAAGTCTAGTAAGAAATAGGAAGGGTCATGAAGGTGTAGGATTGAGATGCAGTCATTTTTCCTACTCTTTTCCTCTTGCAGGTTTCTCTGTGAAATTGTTGCTTTTAATTGGATTAATTTATTCTGAGGCTTAGGTAATGTTTATTATGTGCTATGGATGTGGTTTAGAGGTCCCTCCATCAGGTTGACCTTAGGGAACCTTTCCCAAGCACTCTCCATGCCTAAAGAAATCAGTTTTTGGTGTTTTTGAGAAGTTTAAAACTTAATTTTGTAAAAGTGTTCTGTAGTGTCATATGAAAAATGTAGTCATACTCATACAAGACTTGGTCAAATGTCATATGGGAATGGATACATTGTCGTATGGGTTAAAATTAGTTTTTAAGTGTTTACGAGAAGTTTAAAATTTAATTTTGTGAAAGCGTCTTACAGTGTCGTACGACATTGTAGTCATACCCATACAACACTTGGTCAAATGTCGTATGGGAATGCATACATTGTTGTACAAGTTTATATAGAAAGTTGTTTGGAGTTTTTAGGGTTTAAGGGGCTCAATATTTGTAGGATTTATACAAATATAACATTTAATTTCTTATACTTTAAGTTATATTTGTATAAAGAAATTAAATACCTTCCAGGATGTTTGAGATAGGTTTTAGCTTCATAGGAGTTAAGATGCAAATTCTAGATTTTTGGTTTTTTGAAAATTTCAGATTTAGCCAAATTTCAGGCACATGAGATTTCCCTAGACTTTTGGAAATAAGCTATGGAATGTTGTGTAAATGCATGTGGGAAGTTTTATGTTGTGTTTTATGAATTTATATACATGGTTTTGATTAAAAGCTTTTGTTCATACTTGGCTTTTGGTAGAGTCCATAATATAAGGCCAGGACTTGTTTGGGTGGCTTGAGTGCACCGGAGGGCTCCCTAGACCTGCGAGATGGATCTTTTGAAAGTACTTGATGTTTTTATGGCTTGTGTGTGTGTGGGTAGGGGACTAGGTACCCTAGGTGAGTGGCTGACCATAGGTGTTGGAACCCTAAAGTGGTTACTAGATGATCCTATGGGTGGGTTAGTTTAAAAATTGATAACCTAATAATGAATTTGGGAAAGGGGGGAGAAACAAAAGATAATGAAAGAAAACATATTAATGGCCACATAGTCATGTTGGAGTACCGCGACCATGGGTAACTACCAGGGTGGATCGCTATTCATAAAAGGGGGGATTGGGGTTACATGGTTGCCAAGGTGCATCGTAATACACAGGTTGTGTGATGACACTCACTTAGGTGGTATCCTAGAACCTTTATCTCTTTGTTATAGTATAATGGTATTTTATGTTCTTTTTGAGTCTTGGATTTCTTTATCTTCTGAGCCTTAGATTGCTTAGAGCCTTGTGAGTATCTTGGTTCTATCTCCTAGCATGGGGGGTGGAACTTCACCAGTTTCACTTGGTTGGGTGGCAAAAATCTTTTGAGGTCCTGTTCGTGGTTTGTGACTTGGATGTGTTCAAATTTATGCATTGATGCAGATATTTGTATTTTGTATTATATATTATTGAAAGGAAAGATGAAAAGATATGTTTGTAATGCCTTTGGGCCATTCATGTACTTGTTATTGTAATGAGATCTATTATCAGAAAGATGTAATTGAAAAGCAAAGTCATGTAATTGGGAGGGATAGTTCTAGGCTTTGTTTCAAGGGTTGTTATTTGAAAGATCAAAGTTGGAAATATATTATGTCATGTTGAAATTATCTTTTCTATCTCTCCTATGTTGCAATGAAAGAAAATGTTTATTATGCTAAGGTTAAAATGTAGTGGTAAGGAATAGTTATTCAATGTGTAGGAAGGAGAAGTGAAATTTGTATATAAAGTAAGGAATATAATTGTAAATGAAATGCTAATTTCTTACCCTATCTCTTAAGTTCTAAAATGTGAAAGTAAAGAATGGAAATTCAATTCAATTTAGATAAGTAATGTAAATATGTTAGAAAATGAATTCATTAAGGGAACCTTAAGGAATGAAAATGTGAAGTAGTAATGATGTAATATTAGGAAAAAAATTTGTTAGTTGCAATTTTTGGTCATAAGACTTGATTCCTTATGGGTTCTCTGGTGAGGACATTACATCCTATGCAAGCTCATCAAAATGCCCCATAGCCATATCCATCATCCTAGCATCATCTCCTTCCATGGATACATCCATAACTCTAACATCATCATCTTTTCCAATTGCCTCCTCCATCTCCTCATTACCACTAGAAGAACTAGTTTCACCACTACTACTCCCGCTCTTACTACCACTCCTAGTCTCCTTTGAACTACTACTCGTAACATCTACATCTTTACCACCACCTCTTGCCACTAGCACATCACCTAGAGGAATAAATGGAATAGTTTCAATAGTAACTCCTTTGCCTCTTTGATTATCTCTATCTCCCCCATCTTCAATGTCACCTCCATCACCTCCTCCTCCTCCTCTACCACTAACATATCCACCAACATCACCATCACCTCCATCTCCATCATCTCCTCTATCACCTCCATCACCTCTTCCTATTTTTCCTCATTTGTCATACCTCCTTTGAGGTAGTCTCACTTGTTAGCCCACCTCTAATGGAACTAGTACACCTGGATTCATTTAGGTGATATGAATATGCATAGCCCACCAGGAATCATACTTAATTGGATTACCTACATCTGTTGTCTCTGATATCCAATCTCACCTCATAGGCGATCAAGTCCCAAAATTTTGCACTGCTATCACAATGGGGATCACTATTCCGCAACCTCTCAAATAACTCACACATCTAACAAAATGTGCCAAGCCAACTGGTACTCCTTATCTCTCTCCATACTATCTCAAAACTCTTCTTGGTAGATGTATCTCAATAATCATGTAGTTTATATCTCAATAATCCTTGAGTACTGAGTTGACCTCCAGATCAAGTACCTCTTTTGTCTACAAAATGAGGGATGCTCATCCTCAACATCCCACATAGGATATCCTATGTAAGGTCTCCATGTAAATGTTATACACTAAGTTTGCACCCTTGTCTCAAGCTCTCTTGGTCTTGATAACCTAGTATAACATAGGAATCATCTCCAGGTGTGGGACCTATGATAACTGAGATGAGACCTCCAGGTTCTAGGTTGGTTCCTCTTGGATAATCACCTTAATTTGCTTCTAGACAGGAAAAGTAAACTTTGGAGGGAAAGGGATAAAAGGAATGCTTGGAAAGTGAAATGACTTGAAAGCAAACTACCTACTAGGTGATACACCGAAATTAGGGTATGAATTGCAGCATAGAGGGATAGAATCAATGAAAGGCTTAGGTCTAGTAGGTCACAACTTACTGAATAGACTTGCATAAGTGTTTCATAAGAATGCCTAAACATAAGACACAACCTATGACCTGCAAGCATACCTTCACTTCTACAACTCGGTGTAGGATTGAGACAAGACTGTTAGGGGGTTTGAAGTATACCCACAAAAACATCTAAATTAGATCAAACATAATAACACACACAATTACAAAAAGTAAGAGGGATCAGGAACCCTAAGTTGTCATTGAAAACATGCATAGACTTCAATTCATTAAGAGATGATTCAGACAAGGAAGTATAGGGACATGAAGGATTGTCACAAAATACCTCTACAATATTTGAATTATCAATGAAAGATTTACAACTGTATAAGCTAGAGGGTAGAAATGATACCACAAATGACCCTTAAGAAAAGTGAAATTCTTTTACAAATGTCCAACTCTAAGCACTAAGGCTCCAAAAAAGAACTATATACCTCTCACTACATGTAGGTAGGAGTCAAAAATTAACCTAACTAGGGTTACAAGATTTAAAACAATATCAAACCCTAAAGGTACACTTATTACCATCATCAAAACTTTGAGAACACTAGCAATCAGATAAAAAACTTCCTTGAGTGCATCCATCTGGTACTGAACTCAACTACAGGCACATCAACCTTGACTAAACTACCCACCTACAACTCCACTAAGCCATGAAGGCTCACAGTCTGATCTTACTTCCTTGGGAACAGTACCCTTTAAAAGGTGGTGCCAACTCTTTCTAGCATCTCCTGGCATAAAAACGTAGCACAGGACCCTGCAGACGCCGGCCAACAGTCATCTCCATCATCCTCTCAACCATAACCATCCTAAGAATTTAATTCCTGAGCTACCTGACATTGTGCATGGCCGAAAGAGTAGAAAAAGAAAAACCCTCGCAGAGATATTCAAATTCAAATATTAACGGTTAGCGGGTCTGAAATTAAAACACAACCGTTAATGAGAAACCTTTCCCAGTAGATGAATGACTATGATGCACTTGAAAATAGCTTGAAAACCCATCTCAAAAAGTCAAAAACACGTCGTTAGTAGCACCCAATAGAAAATGGGCATGTTAGAAAAGACTGACACCTCAGAAGTCAAAAGAACCTGGACCTCGCATCGGACGGTGGTCGCATGATCGCAAGGGCAAGGAATATTCCTTGCGAACATGTGACCACCATAGATCTCACTTCCCCGCCACCTCACTTAAGATACTCGGCCCCACTGACACATCTCTACCTATTCAATTTAGCAGCCAATGAGGAGTGAGAACATCAGCATCGAGGACCCACCTGACAGAGCCTGGAGATAAAGTAAGATCAACGGCGGGTGCATGATCTCATGTGTCATAAAATCTCCTTCAGATCATGCACCAGCTATTAGATCATCATCAATTGACAACCACCGAGCCTGCACTGACATGGCATTGAATCATAAGTCTTTGACCAATCAAAGGTGTACAGCTCAAACAACGTGGCCAGACCCACTGACAAACACACTCTATAAATAGGAAGATTGACGGTCGTCGCAAGATCTCATGGAATCTTCTGAGGCCATGAGATCATGTGATAACTATCAAATGTAGAATCTTGGCCTTAGCCGCTAAGCAGAGACCACCAACTCAAAAGGTAACTGTTCACGAGATCACTAAATGTTAGAGCTTTGACCATTGGGAAACAGTGACTTGGCGACTGAAGGAAATAAAGCGCATGTGGAAATTGATGGAACTTAAGTGGCCGATAAAGTAATAAAGAAATATAACAGGCCAAAGGGTTTTGAGGGTTTTCTGCCTGCAATGGCTAGTTTATGAATTTTTGAACTACAGATTAGGGAGTTAGAAAAAATTGTAGAGGCCAGAAGACAAGTCATAAAGCCATGAAATTTTTAGGGATGCTTGGCAGGGTTAAAACAGGGACCCTGGAATGGATTCTAGCCAAATTTGTATAGAATAGGAAAACTTATGGTAACATTTTGGTGATTTCTGCTAGATGTCAGCCTGCTAGACATGGAAAACCAGTGGCCTATAAATAATCCATTGGGCATGGGGGTCACTACAGGAACACAAAACTTTGACAGAGACAAACTGGGACTAGAGAGGCAAACTTGTGCACAGACACTTCTTGAAAAGCAAGAAACTAACCTAGAAAATAGGGAAAGAAAGTAGAAAAACACATATTTACAAATATTTATAGAGAGGGATTAACCTCAAAGCAGGGCTTCAAGTGGAAACCATTCACTGATAAAGGCAAGGGAACTCCTTCAAGAGTTGATAGCTGGAAAGCATTAGATCCCTTGCACTTTGTTATAACAAATGGTTCACCCCAAAATGAATCAAATTTTGCATGTCTACCAGACTTGGATCTGAACTCATCCCACTTGAGGACTACATCCCCAACCTTGAAATTCCTAACCCTGGCTCTTTTATCAAAGTTTCTCTTTGTCTAGATCTGATGGAACTCCATATCCTGCATTGATTTGTCTCTGAGTTCTTTTAACTCCATCAACTAAGCATGTCTGATTTGCAAGGGATCCCCTTCTTCAAATAAGGCATACTGAGTAGCCAAGTCCAGAGCTGGCAATTCAACTGAGATAGACAACTTAGCCTCCTTACAATATACCAGCATGTAGGGGGAATTACCAATGATCTTCTTTGGGGTAATTCTGTCTAACCATAATGCAGACCTGAGCTTAGTATGCCAATCCCTTTGGTTGTCTTGTAGAGTCTTCTTGATTATCTTAATCAAATTATTATTTGTTGATTCTAACAAACCATTGCCTTGGGGGTAGTAATTGGAACTGGTATTCAGATAGATGTCATTCTTGACTACCCACTCTGAGACTTTGAGGCCTATGAATGCTAATGCATTATCTGAAATTATGGAGTCTAGAATGCCAAATCTGTGGATTATATCATCATAAAAACTTAATACAACACTCTCATTTGCTTCTTTTAAAGAAATTGCTTCTATCCATCTGGTGAAGTAATATGTTGTAGTGATTACCCATTTATGTCCTGCACTAGATGGAGGATTGATCATTCCTATGAAATCTATCCCCCAATTCATGAAGGATTTCTTTGTTCTGACTGGCTGTAGGGGCAAGGCTGCAAGCCTTTCTTTTCCTGCAAACATGGCACACTTGATGCATTTTTTCACATAATCATGGCTATCCTTAAAGATAGATGGCCAATAGTATCTAGCCCTAATGATTTTAAAAGCAGTAGTCCTAGGAGAAAAGTGACCTCCAGAAGGTCCATCATGAAACTCAAATAGAACATCAGCTATCTTTTCTGAATCAATGCATCTTAAAAGGACACCACTATGATCCTTTCTAAAAAGAACTTCATTTATCAGCACAAAAGGAACAGATTGTAACCTATAATACCTTCTTTTTGCCGAATCCAAACCTGCAGGACATTGTCCTATCTTCAAGTAATTGATCATATTAGGCAACCAACTTGTTGCCTTGGCTTGTTCTTCTGTAGAATGCACCACTAGAGATGCATCTATTTGCTCTGATTTCTTTGAAGTTTCATCCCCCGCCAAATGCTCACAAAGACCTCTTCCTCTAACCAACTTGGTAGTTTGAATATCTATGTCATACTCCATCACCTTGGTGATCCAACCAGCTCTTTTCTCATTTAGGTCCTTGGAAAGCAAAAATTCTTTGACACTTGGATGAGTAACCTTCAAGTGTACCTTTCTATGGGTCAACAAATATCTAAAAATTTTAAGGCTCTTTACCACAGCGAGTACATGTTTCTCTACAAAAGAGTATCTCTGCTCATACTCCTCTAAACCTTTGCTAAAGAAAGCAATAGGCTACTCCAATCCATCTGAATTTTCTTGAGTCAACATTGCAGATATAGCATCATGACCTCCATAAGCATAAAGGATAAAATCCTTACTAAAATTTGGGTTTAAGAGAGTAGGGGCTTCTGTTAAGGCCTCTTTGATAACTTGGAAATTGAATTTCCCTTCCTTAGTCCAACTAAAAGTTGAACTCTTCTTTAACATGGCTATCAATGGCTTTAGTAAATCTGTAATGTTAGGTAAGAACCTCCTAACAAAATTAATCTTTCCTATGAAAGATTGGAGACTTTTTTTATGATGTGGCAATGGTAGCTCTAAGATAGCTGCAATTCTCTCAGGATCTACTGTGATCCCCTCTTTGGATACTACATATCCCAACAATTTTCCTTCATGAACTACAAACACACATTTCTTGGGATTAAGAGATATCCCAAATTCTCTACACCTTTCAAAGATCTTCCTCAGATGTTTGATATGATCTATTTCATGCTTTGAATAGATAGATATGTCATCTAAGTAGACCAACACAAACTTGTACATGAGGCTTTTGAAGGCCATATCCATTGCCTTTTGAAATGTAGCACCTGCATTTGACAAACCAAAGGGCATCTTTTGATAAGCCATGGTTCCCCACTTGGTTGTAAATGCAGTCTTGTATTGATCCTCTTCATTCACTAAGATCTGATTGTATCCTGAATAGCCATCCAATAATGAAAATCTCTCAGATCCAGAGACACATTGTAAGATTTGTTCCATAGAAGGTAATGGATGGTGGTCTTTTAGAGAGGCCCTATTAAGATCCTTGAAGTCAACACATAACCTCAATTCCCCATTCTTCTTCCTGACAGGAACAAGGTTGGAAACCCAACTAGTATGCTTGATGGGGTAGATGATACCACTTTCTATTAATTTAAGTACTTCTTTATGCATAAGTGGCTCAAGTTTGGGATTAACAGGCCTTTACTTCTGCCTCACTGGTTTGGCATTAGGTTCTAACTCAATAGTGTGTTGGGCATGGGCAGGATCAAAACCTTTAAGGTCTTCATATTTCCATGCAAAAACATCACTGAATTCCTTGAATAATTGTGTGTAATCTTTCTTTTCCAATTCAGTGTTTACTTTTCCAAATTGTAAGCTCTTACCTGGTTCCAATTCTAGTTCAACACAATGTTCTTGTTGGACTACTGGGCCAACTTTGTTTTTCTTAACTTCATCATCCTTATTGAAGATAGTCTCTAGGGTAACAAGACCTCTAGGTATCTTATTGGACTTCAGTTGTATCACTTGATCACCATAATTTTGTGATAACCTATCTTGATTATGCTTTGAAAAAACATCTTCTTCAAACGAATTGCAAAATCTATTCATCATTGTCAAACACTTGCCAATTGACATTATTATCAGGAATAGAAGGTTTGAAAATCACTTTGATATGTTGTTGATCTATTTCTTTTGAAACACTATTTGGAATGTCATACTGAGATCCAACAGCAGCTAATCTATCTGCATTTTGATTTAGCTTTCTAGGGATGGCAACAATATTGAAAGCATGGAAATATTCAATTGCATTCCAAAATCTATGCTTGTATGCTTTCAAAGTGTCATTTTTGGTTGCACTTATCCCTCTTACTTGGCTGACAACCAACTCACTGTCACCATAAACTTTTAAGGCCTTAAGCCCTCTTTTTCTAGCTCACTCTAGCCCATTGACTAGACTTTCATACTCTACAATATTGCTAGTGCAGGAGAAACTAAATCTAAAGGTAGTATAGTACCTTTCTCCTTTTGGGGACACTAACATAGCACCACCACCAGAACCATGTCTACTTCTAGCTCCATCAAAAAATAATTCTCAAACCTGAATGCTCTGATCCTCTGAATCAGTGTCCTCTTTGAGAAGGCTTGGCTCTATGACTCCACTTTCTTGTATCAAATAACTTCCCAGACCAAAATCCCAAATAATATTTTCTTGGGCCTCTGAATCTCTTTCATCTAGTAAAATATCAGGGATACTTTCTATCTTAGTGCTTGCTTCATTAATAGTTTGGAAGTCATTGTCATCAAATATGGGGCAATTTGCATTGATGGTATTGGACACATATGGTTCTATATGGTGTGTTGCCAATGGTTCTAACTTGATGGTAACCTTCATCCTGTACCTTGTATGAAATAGCATGTGAGACCAGTCAAAAGATAGGTAGCCTCCTATCTTGGTTGTAAACTCCCTTGAAAGACATATAGCAAATAGGGCAGGGAGATCTATGATATATATATCAAGGAGGATGGAGAAATTAGGACTAGCATGTAGGATTAGACTGGTATCCTTGGACACACCTATAGTATTGACTGAGGATCCATCAAGTTGGGTGACCTTCTTTAGGAAGGGCTCATATTTTAGTCCTAATTGGTCAGCTACTTTTTTCGGCATTACAGTGCTAGTAGCTCCACTATCTACCATACAATTATGCAATAAAGATTTTCCAATAATTAGAGATACATAAAAGGGAGGTGACTTTGAGTTCCTACCTTGCATGGTATTGGCCTTGGATTTGTCACTTGGAGCCTCCTTTTCTTGATCAGTGTTAACCAACACTGGCTTTGCAGCTTCTTTTGCAGGTTGAGGAGTTGCTACTTCCATCATAGCTTTCTTCAAAATTTCAGGCTATCTCGAAAGAGCCAAAGAGTCCCACATGGACATGGTGACATTTACCTTCTTCATGTTGTCTACAATATTAAAAGGTGTCATAGTGTGTACTCTTTGTTGTGCTTTCACTATGATGGGCTCCACTTCTTTGATACTCTGAACCTCTTTACTTGTAATGGCAGGAGTCTCCTTAGGTGTGATGGGAGTAGCTTGTTGCACTGGTTCTGCTGATGTAGTAGCTTTGGCATTGGAATCTGCTCTTTCCATGTCTTGAGATCTTCTTTTTACTCTTGTATAGGCAACAAAAGCAAATTCATCATTGACTCCATTGAAGTCTGGTTGCTCCCAATTAAAGAGAGCAGTCTCATTCCCTTGTGATTTTTGTTGAGGCACTGACCCACTAGATGAAGCCTTTGATTGAGCTTGTGAGGCACTTTGAACCATTAGAGCTTGGTCCATCCATCCATTTGAACATGTAGCCTGGTTGTGAGGCTAATTACAAGGAAAGCACCATTCATTATCCATAGCCATCTTATTTTGACTAGGAACCATATCCCTCACTGGATTTGCAGAATTTAGAGGTGTAGGGTTATATGGTTGGAATGGTCTCTGATTAAAACTTTTTCTTTTCCCTTTATACCCTCCTTGGTATGGTGGCCTATTTTGTTGATAAGGTTGTCCTTGATTTTGATATTATTGATTAGGACCTTGGCCTTGTGGCTGAAATGGTGGTCTAATTCCTTGACCTTGCTTCTTTAGATTTGTGACCTCTTTAGTCAAGGTTTGCAACAAGTTTGTCATTTCTTGCTGACTGCTTTGTTGGCTATTCTTTATCTCTTGTAACTATTGAGAGAAACTAGCTGTTAGTTCTTGACCACTAGTACTGGCTTGAGGTGCTAATATGGTGGGAATAGGGGTAAATGGGGGTACTTGGGTAGGCTATGTCAAAGGCTTGGGGTAAAAAAGTACCACCCATACACTGGATCATGATATAAATTTGACCATTCAAGCTTTGCAAGTAGTAAAGGAAAGCATGGTCAGTTGATGGTCTCATAGAAACTAGAATTCTATTCCATGTTTTGAGGAACCTACTATTGTAATCTGTCATTTGCTCTTGAGGGTCTCTTTTAATAGTTGTTAACTATTCTACCAGAGACAAGTTATCTGATTTATCCTCAAAATGCTTACTCAATGCATCTCCTAATTCATCCCATGAAGTAATAGAACCAACAGTTAAAGTTCTAAACCATTCAAGAGCCTTACCTTTTAGAGAGGCTACTAACAATTTGGTGGCTACATCTTCTTGAGTAATATTGTGTATGTTGCAGATGGCAGTCACATCTCTTATGTGTTCAAAAGTAGTTGTCTGCCCTTCACCTGTGAAATTAGGTATACTCTTAAGTGCCACCAAGGGCACATCATGATGTTGAGAAAATACCAAGGGACTTCCTTGGTTGAATGGTGCAAAAGCAAACTGTCTAGCCATTGTAGGAGTTGGAATCTGAAGATTAACAACTATGTGAGCTGTATTTGCTGCTAGATTTGAATCCTCTTCTAGATCTCAGGTTAGAGGTCTGCCTCTTCTTTTGGAATGAAAGGGAAAAGGTCTCATTTTTGAGGTATCTGGTGGTGTTGATTGAACTCTCCTTGCAGGGGATTTTCTTTGAGTTGACTTGCCTTTATGACTTCCTTTTGAGGGCAACTCTAAAAATTTAGTGGGCTTTAAGCTCCTAGTCTCAATCTTTCTCATAAACCTTAAACAAGGTTGGCCCGGATATTTGAAATCAGTGGAGTCACCAAATATACTTGATAGAACAACTTCTAAAAGTTTGTGTTATGCAATCTGTATATCAAAGACAACATAACCTTCAAACCAGAATTCTTTTGTTTGTAGTAGTCCCACCAGGCATGCTAGAATTGTTATACACTAAGTTTGCACCCTTGTCTCAAGCTCTCTTGGTCTTGATAAACTAGTATAACATGGGAATCATCTCCAGGTGTGGGACCTATGCTAACTGAGATGAGACCTCTAGGTTCTAGGCTGGTTCCTCTTGGATAATCACCTTAATTTGCTTCTAGATAGTAAAATTAAACTTTGGAGGGAAAGGGATAAAAGGAATTCTCGGAAGGGGAAATGACTTGAAAGTAAACTACCTACTAGGTGATACACCGAAATTAGGGTATGAATTGAAGCATAGAGGGATATAATCAATGAAAGGCTTAGGTCTAGTAGGTCACAACTTATTGAATAGGCTTGCATAAGTGTTTCATAAGAGGGCCTAAACATAAGACACAACCTATGACCTGCAAGCGGACCTTCACTTCTACAACTCGGTGTAGGATTGAGACAAGACTATTAAGGGGCTGAAATATACCCACAAAAACATCTAAATTAGATCAAACACAATAACACACACAATTACAAAAAGTAAGAGGGATCCAGAACCCTAAGTTGTCATTGAAAACATGCATAAACTTCAATTCATTAAGAGATGATTCAGACAAGGAAGTATAGGGACATGAAGGATTGTCACAAAATACCTCTACAATATTTGAATTATTAATGAAAGATTTACAACTGTATAAGCCAGAGGGTAGAAATGATACCAAAGATGACCCTTAAGAAAAGTAAAATTCTTTTACAATTGTCCAACTCTGAGCACTAAGGCTCCAAAAAAGAACTATATACCTCTCACTGCACATAAGCAGGAGTAAAAAATTAACCTAACTAGGGTTACAAGATTTAAAACAATATCAAACCCTAAAGGTACATTGATTGCCATCATCAAAACTCTGAGAACACTGACAATCATATCAAAAACTTCCTTGAGTGCATCCATCTGGTACTGAACTCACCTGCAGACACATCAACCTCAACTCAACTACCCACCTACAACTCCACTAAGCCATGAAGGCTCACAATCTAATCTTACTTCCCTAGGAACAATACCATTTAAAAGGTGGTGCCAACTCTTTCTCGCATCTCCTGGCATGAAAATATGGCATAGGACCCTGCAGATGCTGGCCAATAGTCATCTCCATCATCCTCTCAACCATAATCATCTTGAGAATTTAATTCCTAAGCTACCCGACGTCGTGCATGGCCAAAAGAGCAGAAAAAGCAAAACCCTCATAGAGATATTCAAATTCAAATATTAACAGTTAGCAGGTCTAAAATTAAAACACAACCATCGATGAGAAACCTTTCTCGGTAGATGAATGGCTATGATGCAATTGAAAACCCATCTTGAAAAGTCAAAAACACATCATCAGCAGCACCCAATAAAAAATGGGCATATCAGAAAAGACCAACACCTCAGAAGTCAAAAGAACTTGGACCTCGCATCGGACAGTGGTCGCATGATCACAAGGGCAAGGAATATTCCTTAAGAACATGTGACCATCATAGATCTCACTTCCCCACCACCTCACTTAAGATACTCAGCCCCACTGACACATCTCCACCTATTCAATTCAGCAGCCAATGAGGAGCGAGCACATCAGCACCGAGGACCCACCTAACAGAGCCCAGAGATAAAGTAAGATCAATGGTGGGTGCATGATCTCATGTGTCAAAAAAGCTCCTTCAGATCATGCACCAGCCATTAGATCATCATTGACTGACAACCGTCGGGCCTGTGCTGACATGGCGTCGAATCAAAAGTCTTTGAACAATCAAAGATGTATAGCTCAGACAACGTGGCCGGACCCATTGAAAAATGCACTTTGCAGACAAGAAGATCGATGGTCATCACAAGATCTCATGGAATCTTTTGAGGCCATGAGATCATGTGACAACCGTCAGATGTAGAATCTTGGCCTTAGCTGCTAAGCAGAGACCACCAACTCAAAAGGTAACCATTCATGGGATTGCTAAATGTTAGAGCTTTGACCGTCGGGAAACGGTGACGTAGCGACTGAAGGAAATAAAGCGCACATGGAAATTGATGGAACTTAAGTGGTCGATAAAGTAATAAAGAAATATAATAGGCCAAAGGGTTTTGAGGGTTTTCTGCCTGCAATGACTAGTTTATGAATTTTTGAACTACAGACCAGGGAGTTAGAAAAAATTGTAGAAGCCAGAAGACAAGTCATAAAGCCATGAAATTTTTAGGGATGCTTGGCAGGGTTAAAATAGGGACCCTGGAATGGATTCTAGCCAAATTTGTATAGAATAGGAAAACTTATGGTAATAGTAAACACTCTCAAGATATCTAGTAAATGCCTCCAATATTAGATGTATCCCATATGCATATGGAAAAGTGCATCATAGTAGTACACATAAGGTTATCTCGATTGTATCACTGGTATGTCAAAAATTGGATGAAATGCAACTATATGCTTGAAATCCCACACCTATAAAAGTGTGACCCCACATCCAAAAATCTAACATCTATGATAGGAAATCTCATACAATTGATAGTATACCATGGATAGCACGCAAGGTCCCCATGTATACACTTTGCTATCAAGACACATCGCAAGTATAATCTCTCTCAAAGCATATGGAAATCCATGACCTCTCCTATTGGGAACCAAAACCCCTTCTACGACTCCACACAACAATATGAAGTAAGCATCGTATCCAAGCATGTCTACCCATATAAATTTGTATCCCCTAGCTCCCAACTCCTCCATAGTGCAAGCAAAAAAGTCACATAAACCTACTCTCCCTGTCCAAACAGATTACACAACCCTCTATCCCTAAATCAAAATTCTCAAAATCTAGTATACCTCCTCCAAGTTGATCGTGCACTCTCCTATAGGTAAGTGGAAGGAAGGTGTCTCTAAGTGTCATCTCTCACAAAGTGTAGTCACTAATCCCTTGTTATCCCTAATCTCGGGTATCAGTGTCACATACAATAGTACTAAGCTCCTCAAATGATCTCGCTCATCGTCAGTCAGTTTATGCCTATACACTAATACAAGAGGATGATTCTCTCAAGTAATCAGGACATCATCCCTAATCTATAAGTCCGATCCAAATCCCTAATCATTCCTTATGCATATAAAAACTTGTGCTAACACTAGTCTCTAGGTCTATATCTATATTCATAATGCATATACATGTAAAATAAAATAAAACCATCTCATTTAAATATTATTTACCATACACCATATGTTAAATAAAAATTTCATACATTTATTAAAATGCCCATATTGCATATTTTAAATAAAAAAACATTATCTACAATCAAGTGTGTCAATTGCACACTCAAAGTGTGTTGATCGTGCACTATATGTGTGATTAATGGTCCCTTGATTTGTGAAAATTGCACATGACATGTGTTTTTTCTTGCCCTATCATGTGTAGATCGTTAACTTTTGAGCCCTAAAACCATGCAATTCATTTGTGACATTCTGACCTAACGGTTGCAACATTCACGCCCTACGTCTACGACATTCTACATAAAATTGCCTAACCTAGTCTAAAAAGTAGCACTAAAAATGAGAAAATTAATCCTAAAAGTATGAAACATACTAGACATGGGGTGTTAGTTGGACAGAGATAGGTCTTGACTCGCTCACTGATATGTGTGTCGTGTCATCCTTGAAGTCTGCCATCACTCTCTAGATGCTTAGAAATAAATCCTTCCACTCCTAGTTCTCCAAAAGCTCAAAGTGCACAATGACCTTGAAAATGACCCCAAAATTCTATTTATACCCTCCCACCCTATCTCGATGGATGTGCAACATTTTTATTTCTATTGGTTGTGATGCTTTTCACCTTTTAGAGTCCATATCTTTTGTATACAACCTTCATTTTCTGATCCATGAGTTACATTGTGATCCTAATCACGATATCACCCAAATGAGTTATTCATTATATTTTTTTGCTCATTTCCTAAAGGGGGAACCCTAATACCTAGATACTAACACTTATTCACAGGGGCATATTAGGGCATTACTTTTATCAAATTTTCTTTGAAACAATGCCTAAAAAGCATTATATCAAAGAGGGGCAAAATGTAGATACTTAAAAAATGGCCTATTGCTCTAACGCAATGCCATTTACTAACATTCCACTTTAATTTATTTAATAATCTTATTAATAAATAAATTATGTCTTTTTACCATTTTCTAAAATCAAAATCATCATTTCTCTTAATTCCATAATTAGGTAATTTTAATAAATTACCTTAATTATTAATCATCTAATCATTATTCATCTATAATATAATTAAATAATCAATAGTATTTAATAATACCCTGTCTCATTATAATTAATTAAATAAAGCATGTTATTTAATTAATATTCCCTCTTTCCAATTATTGCATTATGTAACAACTAAATCAAATCTTCACTCATAATTAAATAAATTATACTTATTTAATTAAACTAATTGATCCTCTCATAAATTTAAAAAAAATATTATTTATTTATTTATAATTCTCACATGTGCAAGTAAATAAATTCTTTTATTTACTTAATTATGATTATTCTTCCAAAGCTAACTAATACTAACCCTTAGTTCACTCTTCAATTACAATGTCGAGTATTCAATCAACATTGCTAATTCCTCTCTTAGCAATCAGTTAACAATTCAATCTATTGCATTCTTCTATTGCATCTCATCAGTCAATCCTTCAATCAAGTCAGTCAAGAAGAGTTGAACTCCTACTCACTTTGAGTTAACTCTTTCCTCTCATAAATGAATCCTCTAATCAAGGCATTCAAGCTGAGTTGAACTCCTAGTCACTTTGAGTTAACTCTTTCTCCTCATCAAGTCAATCTTGTTAAACAAAGTAATCAACTAAGTTAAACTCCTACTCACTCTAAGATTAACTCTTCAATCACAACAAATCATCCCACCAATCAAGGAATCTTGATTTTGAAAACCCTAAAAATATTATAAATAGAGAGCTAAATCTATGATTTTGGTAATCACAATTGCTTTGAATTCTTATGTTGCATGATCTTGAGCACAATTCTGATATCCTAACATTGCATGATAAGGAGAACAACAAAGGAGGAATTATGGGTTTGCATATGCTTTTATGTTATTTGGTTTTAATATCTTGATTTATGTATGCAATTTTCTTGTTTCCCTTTCCTCCTTTGATACTGAGAATACTAATTGCTTTAACAATATCCTTGTAGTTGAGATTTTGATGTGATGCAGGTTTTTATAGATCCTCCTATACTCAATTACACTATCTTCCAATCTAGCTTCCTCAGAATCCACCTCCAACATTGATTAGTGTAGTTATAATTGAGGAGGAAGCGATCTTTTATTTCCTCTTCCTTCTTACACAAAGGGCATATAATTGGACCTTCATAGCCTAATTTCCTAAACCAATCCATAGTTATGATTTTCTTCTGCATTAAAACCCATAATAAAATTCCTTCCTTAGGCAAGCAAGTACTATCCTAACAGATGGTGAGGGGGAGATCAGACTTAGGGTGCTTTTGTTTTTTGTTTAGGTAATTGAAACCATCCTTAGTGTTGTATTACCGAGAGATTGATCCATTCTAGATTAGTTTGTCTTCTTTATTGATTATAGTTATGTCTCTCTCTTATAATAGTTCTTTAAGAGTAATGATCCCATTCCAAGGTAGGTTGAGGTTGTTTAGAGACTTCCACTTCCATCACAATTCTGGATTATTTTCATTGCAAATGATATAGTCCTTCACACACTTTCCCCACTAATTTTTTAAGACCTCTTTAGCTACTTGAAAGTTTTCCATATTAATTAATGGTGTATATCCTCCCCGTGATTCTTCCCAAAAGAGAGCCTTATTCTATTTCACTACATTCAATGTTAATTATTCTAAGATTATGCTTCTACACTCTACTATGAAGTTCTAAATTTGAGAACTCTTTGGGGGCAAATCCATCCTGAATATACTTGTAGGACCTCCTCCATTTATATATTTGTAATATAGGATATTTTCCCACTTTATATTAGGGCACCTAAACATTTTTCATAACAAATTTTCCCCAAAATTTTTATTTTGCTTGTCTAAATTCCTTAAACCCAACCCACCCTCATATTTAGTTTTGCAAATTTTATCCTGGGTGATTAAGTCTATCTTCTATTCATCTATTGTTCCTTGCCAATAAAAGTTCCTTAATTTATTTTCTAGTTTATTTCTTACCCCAATAGTTATTTGGAGGCAAGACATGTGGTATGTTGGTATTGTTGTTAAAATTGATTTGAGCATTGTAACCTTACCTGGTAAAGAAAACCACTTACGTTTCTAAGGTTGCAACTTCTTATCTAATTTGGTTAATACCAGATACCAGATCTTTTTAGATCTGATTCCCTTAACTAATGATATTCCTACATATATACTAGGTAGTGCCCCTTTCTTATACCCTAGTAGGTGAAGAATATCTCTTTCCAACCTGGGATTACGATTAAAAAAAGGAAAGCTATGATTTCTCTTGATGAACTTCTTGACTCGAAGCCTCAGAATACCAATTTGGCACATGCTGTTATGTATGTGGAGCCTAATCAGAATTTTCCATGGGGTCAAGGGGCAGAGCCCCTTGCGGGGTCCTGGGGTAGCACCCCAGGTAGGGTCAAGGGGCAGCGCCCCTTGCGGGGATGCCAAGAATGACTTAATAATATTGTAAGGTGTCAGCCATCTATTTTCTATTAGTCGGAGTATTTTTTGCCCTAATTTCGTTATGTCAAAAATACTTGTAAAAGAGCTTAGGGTTTGAGATTTCATTGTATGAGGGATTATTGTAGCTTCCTATGGCGGTATTGAGTTGCAGGTTTTAGATTGTAATCGCTAAATAATAATAAAGATATTGGACTCACTGTTGGTGGACATAGCCCAGGGATTGGGTGAACCACGTTAAATTCTGTGTTGTTGTGTTCTCTTCTGTGGGTTTATATTTGTATAATTCTGCTTATTATTCTAAGAAGTGGTATCAGAGCGAGGTTATTTTCATTCATTCTTTCATCTATTCTCTGAAGTAGGTTTCATGAGCCAGTGGGGGAGTCTCTCGGTTAAGTGGGAGAAATGGCAGATGAGGGTAGGCTGAAGGTTGAAAAGTTTAATGAGTAGAACTTCCAGTTATGGAAGATGCAAATGGAGGACTATCTCTATCAGAAGGATTTATGGTGGCCATTAGAGGGAATAGCCAAGAAAGAGGCAACAATGTCTCAGGAAGATTGGGATATTTTGGATAGGAAGGCACTGGGGAATATTCCTTTATGCCTGGCACAATCAGTGGCATTCAATATTACTGGAGCAATGAAAGCTAAAGATCTGATGGACACCCTAGGGAAGTTGTATGAAAAGCCTTCAGCTTCAAACAAGGTATTTCTTATGAAGTGTTTATTTAATATGAAAATGGTAGAAGGTGGATCAGTCATTGATCACTTGAATGAGTTTAATACAGTTACAAGTAAGTTAGCCTCAGTTAAAATTACTTTTGATGATGAGGTTAGGGCTCTCTTGATTTTGTGTTCTTTGCCAAAAAGTTGGAATGGCTTGGTAATGGCTGTTAGTAATTCTATTTTTGGTTCAAATACCTTAAATTTTGATGATGTTATTGGTGTTATATTGAGTGAGGAAATTTGTAGGAAAAGCTTAGGGGCATCCACATCGGGTAGTGTATTGAATGCAGAAAGCATAGGCAGAACAAGAGATAGAGGAAAAAACTTTGGAAATTGTGGGAAATCAAGAGGAAAATCAAAGGGAAAGAGGTCTGAATCCAAAGGGCCAAATGATTGCTGGTACTGTGGAAAACCAGGTCATAAGAAGAAAGATTGTTGGTCTCAGAAGAAAGATCAAGGAGACAAAAATGATGGAAACAAGGAGGCAAATGTGGTAAGTAACAAATCCGAAGAGGATGCTTTGCTCTTTTCTTTAGAAAATGTTGATGATTCATGGGTGTTAGATTTGGGGGCTTCATTTCATGCTACACCCCATAGAGCTTATTTTGTTGATTATGTCCAAGGGGATTTTGGGCTAGTTTATTTGGGAGATAATGAACCCTGTCAAATTGTTGGAAACAGAAAAATTAAGATTAAGTTGCACAATGGGAATCATTGGCTACTACAAGAGGTAAGACATGTTCCAAGGCTAAGTAGAAATTTAATTTCAGTAGGGCAACTCGCTGATGAGGGTTGCACAGTTACTTTTAATGATAAAAATTAGAAGGTTTCAAAAGGTTCCTTAGTAGTAGCAAAAGGTGTGAAGGTAGGCACCTTATATCTTTGTACAGGTCATATTGTTCCTTCTACTTTAATTTTTTTAGAAGATAATGAATATTCAGGAATAGTGGCTGCAGTTGAGCAGGAAGAACATCAAACCGTTGCTGTAGATTCTGACACAACACTGTGGTACAAAAGACTCGGGCATATGAGTGAGAAAGGTATGAAATTACTTCATTCAAAGAAATTTTTACCTAGTCTGAAATGTATTAATATGGATTTCTGTGAAAGTTGTGTGTATGGAAAGCAAAAGAGAGTTAGTTTTGTAAAGAGTGGGAAGGAAAAGAAAGATGAAAAATTAGAGCTTGTGCATATAGATGTATGGGGGTCCAGCTCAGGTATCTTCCCTTGGTGGCTCTCAGTATTATGTCACATTCATTGATGATGCAACTAGGAAAGTATGGATATATTTCATTAGACAAAAATCTGATGTATTTGAAACTTTTAAGAAATGGAAAAGCTTGGTTGAAAATGAGACTAGAAAAAGATTAAAATATCTCAGATCTGATAATGGCGGTGAGTATTGCAACAAAGAATTTGAAGATTATTGTACCTCTATTGGTATTCATAGACAAAAAATTGTACCAAGGACTCCACAAGAAAATGGAGTGGCTGAACGCATGAACAGGACAATAACAGAGCATGCAAGGAGTATGAGGTTGCATGCTAGGCTGCCCAAAAATATGTGGGTAGAGGCTGTGAACACTGTTGTTTATTTAATCAATAGAGGCCCCTCTACTCCTTTGGACTGTGGTATTCCAAAGGAAGCATGGAGTGGTAAGAAGGTGAGTTATTCTTTTCTCAAAACCTTTGGTTGTGAAGCTTTTGCACTTATAGATTCTGAAAATAGAACCAAGCTGGAAGCTAAGTCAAAGAAATGTGTATTTGTTGGATATGGCATTGATGAATTTGGTTATAGGCTTTGGGATTTTGAAAATCATAAAATTGTAAGAAGCAGGGATGTCATATTTAATGAGAAAGTATTGTACAAAGATTTGTTGTAGCAACATGAGAAGAAAGAAAATGATTATGTAGTGCTGGATGATATTCCAAATGATAATGTTCCAGTAGTTCCTTATGCTCCGCAACAATAGCAACAACAAATACCACACACCCTAGTGAATGTTAGATGGTCAACAAGGCTAAGTAGACCTCTAGATAGATTTTCACCTTCTTTGTATTCTATCTTATTAACTGATGTTGGTGAACCTGAATGTTATAATGAAGCTATGCAGGTGGATACAAAAATTTAGTGGGAGTCTGCAATGACAGATGAAATGGACTCTTTGTTGAAAAATCAAACATGGGATTTATGTTAGTTACCTGCAGGAAAATGGGCTTTGTAGAATAAATGGGTTTACAAGTTGAAAGAAGAAGATGGAGGTAAGAAAAGATTTAAAGCCAGATTAGTCATAAAAGGATTTGCACAAAAACATGGTATTGATTTTGATGAGATTTTTTCTCCTGTTGTTAAAATGACTTCTATTCATACTATTTTAAGTATTGTGGCTACTAAAGATTTGCATTTAGAGTAGCTTGATGTTAAAACAACCTTTCTTCATGGTGATTTGAATGAAGAAATATATATGGTACAGCCACAGGGATTTGAGGTCAAGGGTAAGGAGAGTTTAGTGTGCAAATTGCAGAAAAGTTTATATGGCCTGAAGCAAGCACCTCGGTAATGGTATATTAAATTTGATACTTTTGTGAATGAGCATGGATACACTCGATGTAATTCTGACCATTGTGTTTATTTCAAGAGGTTAAATAATGACATCTACATTATTCTATGTTTATATGTTGATGATATGCTTGTAGCTGGATCTAACATGGATCATATTAAGGGGTTGAAACAATAGTTAGCAAAATCTTTTGCTATGAAGGATTTGGGGGCAGCCAAAAAAATCCTTGGCATGAAAATTTGTAGAGATAGGAAGAACAGAAAATTAACTCTATCTCAGGCTGATTATGTTGAGAAGGTGTTGCAGAGATTCTACATGAAGGATGCCAAAGCTGTCACTACACCTTTGCTTGGTCATTTGAAATTGACTAAAGAAATTTTTCCAAAGACACCAGAAGAAGAGGCAAGAATGTCCAAGATACCTTATGCTTCACCTATAGGAGCTTAATGTATGCTATGGTATGTACTAGGCCAAATATTGCACATGTAGTGGGAGTCGTTAGCCGGTATATGAGTCACCCTGGGATTGAGCATTGGAATGCAGTCAAGTGGATTCTCAGATATTTGAGAGGTACATCCAATAAGTGTTTACACTTTGGGGGCTCTTCTACTACTATTCATGGCTATGTTGACTCAGATTTGGCAGGAGATATTGATACTAGACGGAGTACTACATGTTATGTATTTACTGTTGGTGGGACAACAGTGAGTTGGATTTCTCAGTTATAAAAGGTGAATGCTTTATCCACTACAGAAGTAGAGTATGTTGCTGCTACAAAGGTAACCAAGGAGATGATATGGCTTCAATTCTTCATGGAAGAATTGGGACATCCATAGACAGATAATTATTTGTATTCATATAGTCAGAGTGCCATTCATCTAGCAAAGAATTATGCTTTGAACTAAAAAATAAAGCACATACAATTATGATATCATTTCATTCGATCAATTTTGGATGATGGACAGTTAAAGTTGGAGAAGATACATACAGATGATAATCTAGGAGATATGTTTACAAAGGCAGTGACAAGGGAGAATCTGAATTCATGTTCAGCTTCGGTTGGTCTTCTAGACTAAATAGAATAAAAGAACAGCTGAGTCCAGGATGGTTTCATTATTCCAGTGGGAGCTATAGGTTTTGGTCGATCAGTCTCCAAGTGGGAGGATATTGTTGTGGATTCTGATCAGTCTCCAAGTGGGAGATTGTTATGCATTTGGAGCCTAATCAGACTTTTCCACGGGGTCAAGGGGCAGCGCCCCTTGTGGGGATGCCAAGAATGACTTAATAATATTGTAAAGTGTCGGCCATCTATTTTCTATTAGTCAGAGTATTTTTTGCCCTAATTTTGTTATGTCAAAAATACTTGTAAAAGGGCTTAGGGTTTGAGATTTCATTGTATGGGGGATTATTGTAGCTTCCTGTGGCGTTATTGAGTTACAGGTTTCAGATTGTAATCGCTGGATAATAATAAAGATATTGGACTCGTTGTTGGTGGACGTAGCCTAGGGATTGGGTGAACCACGTTAAATTTTGTGTTGTTGTGTTCTCTTATGTGGGTTTATATTTGTATAATTCTGCTTATTATTCTAACACATGTTTGATGTTAATTTCTTCCTATCTATTCCCTTCCCCAAATAGAGAGGTGCCATCAACAAATTGTTGATGTGTAACAAGATCTAATTCACTAGTTACTTTAGTACTTCTACTTTTTCCCTCTTCTTTCCTTTTAGCTATACATCTTCCTAATTCCTTAACCAAATCTATAAATAAGAAGGGGGAGATAGGATCCCCTTATCTAAGGGATTTTGTAATTTCAAATAAATCCTCTAGGGTCTGATTGACTATCACAAATATTCTAGGTGTTGATATACATTCAAATATAAGATTAATCCATTCTTTAGTGAAGTCAAATGCTTCTAAACATTTATAGATGAACCTCCAATCCACCTTGTCACAAGCTTTCTTTATAGCTAATTTGATCAACATACCAGGGTTCCCATTTTGTTGTACTAAATGAATTACTTCCTGGGCTATGATAACCCCATTAAAAATGGATCTTCCTGGGACAAAACTTGTTTGTTCTTCATAAATGATTGTAGCTAATACAATATTTAATCTATTTTATAGTGCTTTAGCTAATATTTTATATATCGTATTACATACAAAAATAGGTCTATATTCATCTAAGATTCTGGACTTCTCTTTCTCCAAGATTAAAGTAATAAAGGTATTGTTGACTTCTTTTAGTAGTTTTCCTAAGTTCCTAGCACACTCAAGAACCTCTACCATCTTTGGCCCCAAGAAATACCAACTTTTTAAAAAAAAACCCGCAAGAAAGTTATCTGGCCTAGGAGCCTTGTCCAAGTGGACATGTTTTAGTACTGTTTCTATTTCTTTAGTTATAAATTTGTAATTTAATTTTTTATTTTGTTACTAATTTGGGAATATTTATAAGGATTCTCGCTTGTGCTTGTAAATTGGAACTTTTATTACTGTTGAGCATTTTTTGGAAGTAACTAATAGCATCTTGTGATATTGCATTAGGATCTTCTAATAAATTTCCTTCAGGATTTCTAACTTTTATAATTCTATTAATGTAGTTTCTAAACTTGGTGCTATTTTTTTTTTTTGTATTTTTATCTTCCTTTGCCAACTAAGTTTCTCTTGATTTCTGACACAAATAAATTTCTTCTTTTTATAAAATATCTTCATATTTCTATAACAACTCATTTTCTTTTAAATATCTAATCTGATCCATGCCATGTTTAATTACAACTTCATTAAATTTTCCATTTCTTCCCTAATTTGCTCCTTAGTTCTAAATATATTTCCAAAATGTTCTTAGTTCCATTCCAGTAGCTTCCTCTTAATAATCATTAATCTTGTTATGAAGCAAAATAGTTTTGATCCTTTAACATTCACCTCCTTCCCCCAGTGTTTTATCATCTCAAAAAACTTATCATTCTTCATCCACATATTCTCAAACTTAAAAGGACACAGCTTGGGTTTAGTTTCTTCCATATGTGTTAATTCCTTCGAAAAGTGATCAGACCTTGAGAGGGGGAGAATCCTTGCTTTAAAATTATAGGGGAAGCTAGCTGAATCTCCTTTTAAAAGGAACCTATCCAAAAATTTTGCTATTTGACTAAACCTTGTCCTTTTATTATTCCAAGCGTAAATTCCATTTTCCATCTTAATATCTAAAATGTTTATGGTGTTAATCCATTCTCTAAAATATATTAATGATTGGTGTTCTTTCTTTAACCCTCTCATTTTTTTATGAGAGGTCTAAAATGGCATTGAAATCTCCCCCTAAAAAAACTACTCCTATTGGATAGTAACGCTAATTGATTTCCTATCTCAACCCATGTTTATTTCTTTTTGTGATTTTGGACTGGTCCATAGATGTTGAAAATGAATAAAGTAAGGTTGTTGGACAAGATCTTATCACTTATGCACATCCAATTTCTACCTTTATTTATTTCTTCAACATGAATTTTCCTAGGATCCTAAAAGATACCCAAGCCTCCTCAGGCCCCTTCTACTACTACATATTCCCATTTCCAACTCCCTATCTTTTTCCAATCTTGTTACATGAGAAATATTTGAAAGGTAGCTTACCCTTATACTTACCAGTTCCTCTAGGTAGCCTCCTAGCAAAAAAATGCTTCCAACTCTGATCAGGATTAAATTGGGAAAATACTAAAATTTAAATTTTCAAAATTTCCTATGTTTTAGTAAAGTGCAATTTTGAGGGTCTTCGGTGCTTTTTTGGGCTTGGATGGTGCGCGAAAGTACCAATGGAACATTTGAATACCTTTCCAACGCATTAAACGGTTCGCAATTCAGAGCTAGGATACGAAAGTTATACCTTCTCCAAGTAGACCTACATTTTATATATAGTTTTTTGATAAATTTTGATAGTTTTAATAGTTTATTAGTAATAAACATTATGATGACTCTTCATTTTGATTCCAAGGGATTATTGTGACCCTTGGGATCCATCTGACTTGTATAAACTCCAATTTCGAATAGAATGGAGGCACTTTTTGGCTTGCAATCTTGTTGTTAGTATTTTCATCTTTTCTGTCAAATTTCAGAATACTGCAGGTTTCACACTAGGTATTGTAATCTGATTCGTAATTCAGATCAAACTCATCTTGTCTATTTTCTTCAATCAAGATAGAATCATAATCATTAGAGTAACTTGGCATAGAAGAAGATTCATGACTAACTTCATTTCATTTCCTTGTAGGTGTAAGAGACATAGATCCCTTAAATGTAACTTCAACCCTTGGAATACTATTATCATAATTGCTAAGCTCAAAAGTAGTCAAATTTCCAATTAATGCATCAAGAATGACTGGTTGGTTAGAATAATACTTCAGTAGTTTCAAGGATTGGACATCCTTTCACAGTGATTTATTGTTCAGACTCATCACATGTCTATTTAGAATATTATGCTAAACTTCATTGAATGTGTCAATCCGAGGATGTGAGCTTGAGATGGTGGCTGCAAGGTCTATGCTTTGCTTCTACTAAAAAATTCATCACTACTAAAGTAAAGGTATTGCTGCAGGAGATTTTATGCTAAAAACTAAAACTACAACTTAACTTCTTGTAATCTGAGAGAAACGTTTAACAGCAAACTAACAATGCTTCAACAGTAAATCTATGTTGTAGGAAACAGCTGATGGTTCTGCTACCAATGGCTACAGGAGAAACAATACTTAACAACTTCAAAGAAACTTAACTAAGTGCTACTTAAACATGAACAGAGGATTCACCTCCTGTGTGAGCCCCCATAGAAGTGTGAATAGATTTAAAACTCAGATACAAAAGTCTAGTACAGTCATATATTCATTCAAAATAGAAGTATAATATAAAGTATCAAAGTGTATTCACTCTGTTGCTGGATTACAATATGAACTCCTTGGAAAATATTTAACTAACTCGAAACCATAAGTTTCGGCTTATTTAAAAGAAACTGAAAAATAGAACACCTAAAAACTAGATCCTTCATTACATAAGTATAACAACTTCAGTTATAAGATCAACAACATCATTTATGCAAGAGGATAGGCCATATTTAGTGCTTCAAAAATATAGGAACACTCAGCAACTAGATTGACTTAGTCCACACCAGCAACCGCAAGGTCATGGAAGTAGTGGAGCCATGATAAATTCTGGAAATGGTTACTCGCCTTGAAGGAACCACTCTGTCACCGAGTCCTTACTTCTTGCTGACTTATTCTTGTTCCTGCAAAAGGTTAGTATACCAATATTTGCAACACAAATCCAAGGCAAGATTATAATGAGTTTTCCTATTTTAACACATCCTTGTCACACGACTGCATGAATACTACCCACTAAGACTAGAGGAGAGAAATACCATATTATGTCATAATATCCATCAGTCTATATATATTCAGTATTGTTCCTTGGTTTCAAAAGTATTGGATATGCACATAACTAAAGCATAGAAACATAAAAGTTTGCATAATGTTTATGAAAACATATAAGATATTTTAAGTCTTAACTTAGAAAATCATAAACAAAACATTCCATAAACTGGACTCATCATTCCCCCTAGCTTAGCTTGTTGTTGGTCCCACAACAAACATGAAATTCTTCAATCTAGCTGTCAACCTGAAATCAGTAGTTGTCTTCTGCCCAGAACCTCTGTTGGCATAGCTCCAATAGAACCCCTTTGTTTCCCTATGTCTTTTCCACCTTTCTTCCTCTCCCTTCCTATCATAACTATCCAAACTTTCTGAATTTGCTAAGAGAGGTGATAGTAGCAATGGTGGTTGAAAAGTAAGTGGGATCTAAAAAATTTGTCGTGTTAGTCCCAAAGAGATATATGAAGGTGCCCTCCTATGTGCCATGCTAAAATTTAGAGGTGAATGTGGCTCTTTAGCTCTCAAGTCCCTTGTTAAACTAATCCAATGCCATTGAATAGCATTGGTAGCATCAGGCAACTCAGTTTCAACCAGCTTTTCATATTCAACAAAGGCTACTTCCCTAAGTGGATAGATGAGCTTGCTGCCTGAATCAGAAGGTGCAATTCTCAACCATTCAAAATAACAGGATTTAGGATCCTTAGCTTATGGCCTCAAGTATAGAGGAATTTCTGCCTCTAATTCCCTATATATTTTATCTTGGGACTCCCTACTCACTTCATTCTATACCCAAGATATGAGGGCCCTAAGCTAAATATCTCCTACATAAAGTAAAGGATTCCAAACCCGATAATTTGGGACTGCTAGATTGTGGAGGAAAAGTTCACACAACATATTCTTAATGGCTGCAGGAGAGTTATTAAATGTCTAAGAAAACTGCATTGGTTCTTGCAATGATGGGGATTTTGTTAATCTCTATTTAGCATTTAAGGTTGTCATTAGTATCAAAGGATAGTAAATAGGTCGGTCGGTTACTTATATTGAGACAGTCGGTAACTAGAAGTAAGACAGAGTAGTTGGTAAAGCCTTTACATCGAGCATCACACAGTTAACTGAGCACCAATGACACCATCACCAATGGTCAGTAAACACTGAGCATCGCAGTATATACCAAGCAGTTTATACAGTGTTTACTGATGATCAAAGAAAATGACATAGTAATCAGAAATGGCACATTATTCTATGAAAATGGTTATAACAAATCATAAAATGGTTTACCAAGATTGAGGAGCATTTATTGTAAATAGATACTCATTAAATATAATGTTTATCTTATTTTAATAGTTGATCTAGGTTATTTTGCACCGTAGATCTTAGGGTTATGATTAATTTTGTAACCTAATTTTTGCTTAAGTGGCAAAATAGAACACTATATATTGTATATGTTCGCACCATTTTTATGGGGTTGTTGAACTGATATATATGAACCAAGGAGCACTTGAAGAGTTTTCCAATCTTCAAGACAATCAGTTTACCAAGCAGAATAGAGTACAAAGGATATCAGATTGACTAGAATCAAATAAGACTACCGAGCAGAACAAAGCAGAGAACCATCACAGATAAGGTGATATTTTGATAAGCACTTATAGATCTATTTTAGACAAATTGAGTTGTCAACTAGCAAATAATTACCTATTACTTTTTGACAATTGTGATAGAGTTTTTGGTGAAATCTCTTAACCGAGTAGACTTAACAGTCTTTGTATAAATCTCTTAACCGAGTACACACTTCATTTAGTGTTGTTAAATCCTATAACTAGGTAGATCTAGCTGATCTAATATGTTACTCCTAACAAGGTAAGATCACCAAAAGTGATCAAAACTTGTAGCCTTAACAGGCAAACCTTTTCTATCTGTAGTAGTGAAGAATTTGTGGGTGTCATCCCCACAACAGTTTTTACCTTCTAACAAGGGTTTCTGCATTACCAAAATACTTGTGTTATGTGATTGTCATATTGATTTCATGTTGTTTACTTTATTAAGTTAACTAGATGATTGATTTATGCAATTAGATTCAAGTTATTTTGATCGGTTATTACAGTATTCAGTTATAGATCAAAAAGGTTTGAAACTAAAGTTTTGAAGGCACTGATTCACCCCTCCCCTCTCAGTACCTATCTCTCCTAATTCTAACAATTGGTATCAAAGCTCAGTTCTCTTGTTGAACAGTCTAACTACTGAAGGGAAAATATCTAAGTCATGGAGAGATACAAGCTTGACAAGACTATTGAGAATGAGAAGATACAAATGCAAATGTTTGTGGAACAATATAAACAAGCTAAGGAAGAATTGGAGAAATTACTAGTTGAAAGAAAGAACCTTGCAATTCAATTGAATGAAATTAGTTATCATGAAGAACCTATTGATGAAATATTTGATCATATTAGATCAAGCTCTGGAAGCATCTCTGACGGATCTAAAATTATAATCTCTGATTTATCTGAAAAGAATCAGCATCTATCTAAGCAAGTGAAAGCACTTCAAATCGGTCATGAATCTCAAATGGTGAGAATGGTGGAAATTGTGAACAATGGAAGAGAAGCTGAACAAGATAGGAATTTGGCTATTAAAGACTGAAGACTAATGACTGAACAACTCCAGGCAAAAGAAAATGAAATACAGAGACTCATTGATCATCACTTCCAAGTATCAAATCAGATGATGACAGTTAATCAAGAAATGAACCGAGTAAATGGAGATTATCAAGAAGACTTGAAGATGTTGCAATACTTAGAGAAGATAATGAAAAAATGAGAAATGAAATAAAGACACAAAAGCAACACAATGAAATGATGAAGATAGCTGAGAACAGTTCTAAAAAGATTGATGATTTCCTGAATAATCAAAGGAGATTCGGAAGCAAAGCCGGTATAGGCTACACCGGTGAAGGAGAATCATCACAACAAGATAAAAAAGTCAACAACAATAAAACTTAGAAACCTAAAGTGATGACATGTTACCACTATGGAAAAATAGGACATACATCTAATGTGTGCAGAAGCAAAGCACAAGGTAAACCTCCTATCACTCCTAAGTTTAATGGATATTGTTATTATTGTGGTAAGTTTGGACATCCAACTTATGAATGTAGAGTTAAGAAGAATGACATTACTAATAATACCATTCAGGAGAAAATATGCTATACTTACAACAAGTATGGACACACTGCAAGGGACTGCAAGGCAAAAATGAAACAAGTCTGGACACCTAAAGAGAAACAACAACAAAAGCCACATCAACAGAAGAGACAAGGTAACTCATATGTTTGGGATTATAATACATGGACTAATTGTACTGCATGTGGTCGGTATGGACATATTGCAGCAAACTATTATAGAAAGAGTCAGATTGGACAATCAAAAAACTGGACAAATGCAGGAATGGCATGTATGCACTGTCACAAGGTCGGTCATGTAAGCAAGAACTACAGAGACCTAGCACTTGATGAAAACCATATATTTGAAAGTGGATATAACATTGTAGATATTATGAAGTTAAGGAACACAATGTGGAAGAAGGCATCTACTGAGAATGCTGAGTTAAGTAACACTGTCGATGAAACCTCATCCACTGGATTGGGTGACATCGGTACCTCCACTTAAGATGACAAGGTATGTATGGAATTGACATTTTAAATGATCACATTTTACATATAGTTCCTTCTATATGATGTACAAATACCAAACTTGCATGAATGAAGATGCACTATGGTTTATGTGTTATAAGTTTGCAAATGTTATCTAGTCGGTAAAAGAAAAAATGTGAGTTGGTTACCCGTCAGTAATCACTATACAAGGTTAACCAACAACAGTACAAACCGATGAAGAAATTCTATAATAACTGAGCAAAAGATATTGTAGACATTATCGAGTTGACAGTTGTTTCATACCGAAAGTTAGGTCATGCATTTAATGCATCAAAGTTTGAGTGGGAATATCGAAAACCCTATAAATATGTGGAAATAGAGTTCATTGTTACATTGCAATTTCGAAGATAGGAGATTTTACAGAGAAGAGTTCGAGCTAAATATTTTCAAAATAGATTCAAATCTACTATAGATCAAATTGATGACAATTATTTGACGATAATGAGTATGTTCATTTGCTTACCGAGCACTAGTTATTTATTTGCATGCCAAAACCCTAGAAACAATTTATGGCATCGACTTCGACCGCAAGAAAATTGCTGAACATCAAGGAGGAAGTGGAATTGATTGTTAGGGCACACTTTGCCAAGGAGAAATTTAAACCTCATCCCAAGGTCACAGTGCAAACAGATGATATGGGTGCACTTTCTAGTATTCCAGATAAGGTTTTGTTAACAGAAGATGTTAGGGCCTACATTCACTGCAAGATCGGTGAAGTATGTGATTTTGAGACCATTGCAGCTTATGAGCAAATATGTGGACTGGATGGAAAGATCAAATCTGAATACAAGAAGATTGAAGAATTAGGGTTACAGTGTTTCACATACTTCCTGCAATCATTTCACAATGACTAGATCAGAATCGTGCTAAGCAGATTTCATGATGGCAAATTTTGGTTAGATAAACCTGTTGAGGTCACTAAGAAGATTATCAGTAGGGTTATTGGGTACCCTACAACCGACAAGGCCAAAGCTTTTCAAAGCTCATCTCGTCCTGATGTAGAAAAGAACACTAGAGCTCAATGGGATGGTAGGGCACTAAAAATCTCAACTATCAAAGATCCAGTAGTAAAATTTGTAGCTCATGTCATTGGGTACAAAATATTCCAATCAAGCAGACCAAATAGTGTACCCTGCAGCGCTGTTGACATGGCTTACAAAATTGTGAAGAAAGATCACCAGGTTGATCTTGCCAAGCTACTACTACACCAACTACATGACAACATCAAGACAATAAAAGAGAAGAAGTCCAATACATGTAAGTACAGATCACTTCTTGTCTGTACATTTCTCTATCTACAAAAATATGTACCGAGTATCAGAAAAGTAAACTGGCAATCGAACAAACCGATAACTGCTCAAATCGGTGAAATGATGAAAAGTCTAGGAGACAATCTGAAGAAGGAATTCAATGCATATTTCAAGGAATTTCACTAAAAAATGCAACAAAGAAGTAGAATTCCAAAGGAATTAGTAAGTAAATTTGAAGATGATATATGCTTCGCGGTAAGCATAGACCACTCAATGATAAAGGCAATAGAACCAAGAACAAAATGGCTAGCACCAATGGGTTATGAAATGAATCATGATTTTTCTTTGAAATCTATCAATGCATTGCTGGCATTACCAATAGACATCACTGCTAGTAGGTTTGGTGTATATGAGGAAGCTAAGTCTAGAATCTCAACGGATATAGAGATCGGTAAAATGTCTAGAAGGGAAAAGAAAATGAGAAAAGATCTCTCAACAAAATATGGAACTACATTTGATTCACCTAAGGAGTCATCGATTGATGATACAACCAAAGGTCAGTTACAGTTGGCTGACAAGCCCTATGACAGCAAGGAGACCAAGTCAGATAAAGAAAAGGATAACACACTAGTTCCTCCCACTAATGATGAAGAGGAAATTCAGCTACCCACAATTGATGAACAAGATATGTAGCCACCAGAACCTAAAGGAATGAGGACACGTTCATCAACTGCAGCATAATCTACTGAGAAAGAAGTAGTAAAAGTAGCAAAAAGAAGAGCAGCTAGAATGACGAAGAAATACATAAAGAGAAAGAACAAGAAGGTAGCTAAGCCACCGAAGAAAAAGTGGAAATACATAAGGAGTAAAGAAGATAAAGAGGAGACTGACACTAAAAATGACCCTGATCAATTCAAGCTAGTTCGTAATAGGGAAAGTACTATAGAAGAAATTATTGAAGACATAATTGAGAATGGAAATCTTACAGATCTAGGCATAGGCAAATTTGGCACAATGTCAATTGAGGACAAAACAAAGATCGAACATGCTATCATCCAAATGATGATAAAATTCAAGAGAGTACCGATGGAATTTGCATGTCAATTACCAAAAGAACTTGATGACAAAATAAGTGAGAGATGGGCTATTGCACTAGAAATAGAGAAAAGGAAAAGAGAATGGTCACTAGGCCATGTAGCCTCACACTTTAGCTATGCTATGGTTAGTGAATACATGACAAAATATCAGGCTAGATTTCTAGTCAAGAACAGAGCGTTGCAGATCATGGATGAGAATGTGGATGATATGGATGTCATATGTGACTCACTATGGACATCAATTTTGAAAGCAGAAAAGAAAGCTGAACAGGAAGCATTCCTAAAATTATCTAAGAAGAGACACAGTTCAAAAGATAAAGGTATTTTCATTGATGATAACAAAGGTAAGAAAATAAAAGACGCCGGTATATTAGTTACCGAGGTAATTGATATCACAGAGCAAAAGGAAGAAATCAAGATCTCACAGGATGCACCAGATCAAGTTAAGATCCACTTGCCAAACAAAACCGATGATGATGCACTCATTAAGGACATCACTAATGGTGATCCTGATGATGCGGATGACGAAGATGTGACCATTACGCAATACAAAGATGAAGCATTCGACACTGCTAGTGTACTCACATCACTACCGGGTGAACTACCTGTACTTGCAGAGGTAGCTAAAATACTTTCACAAGTACAACCTGATGTCTCTCATCCTGAGCCACATAAAGATACTACTGAGATTCAAGCACCCGAGCAACCTGTAGATACAGATGAGCCTAACAAACCAGAGGCACAGTCTATAGAACCAAAGGAACCAGAAGAAACCAAGTCAACCGAGGTGAACCCACTTGACACTACAACCGAGACTCCCACACAATCTACCAAGGAGCAGAAGAAGGATGATATAGTGTCAACTGGGAAGGATACTCTGAGGAGTGAAGAAAAAGCTACTGTCATAAGTGAGAAGAAGTCACCTCTTGCCCAAAAGAAGAAGAAGAAGAAAGCAAAAGGGCCAGTCACCATTGATGAAGTTATCATTATACCAGAATGTGACCCGAGAACCCTAAGCCCCGAGGAACTAAGTAGATATGGGGAATTATGTTCAAGGAAAGTGGCACAAGAGAAGTTAAGGAAAGAACACAAATGTAAAGAAGTGTTAAATGATGTATGGGATATTCTACAATAGATAGTACCAGACATAAATATCGATGTGAATACCCCATTATAGATCAACTTGCCACAATCACCGACAAAATCAATGCCCCTGATACAGATGCCGACAAAAGAATTGAAGAACAGGCAGAATCCAAGATTCAGAACAAATTGGTAGAAAGAATTAGCACAGAAGTGGCACTAAACAAAGTAAAATTATTTGAGGTCATTATCGAGGTAAAATCCATCACCCAGATACTCTGTCAACTGCTAATCAAGCTTTGTACTTCAGACACCTTCACTATAGGAGTCAGTGAAAAGATAAAAGGATTAGAAGCCGAGATCAAGTTAAGTACACAAGAAGCTATCGCCGAGCCAACTACTTTCTTACAGCATATTCACCGAGTTCAGGAACTCTAGCGGCTGATAGCAGACTTAAAGAAACAAGAAGTGCACATCACCGATTAGGTTACAGAAAGAGCTCACTCCTTACCTAAATATTTTTGAAACACACAATGTCAAAGTTGAACAACTTGTGGCAACACCAGAGATTTCAGTGTTGGAAAATATCTTTGACATGCATGCGCAAGTCGGTCTTGAGCATATTGCTCTTACCAACTTGAAAGAGGAATGGGAAAACCTCTTGGAGTCTGTAAAGAAAACCTATCCACACATTTTTGATAAGATGTAAGTATACGTTATATTTTTTTTTGCATTTGGAATTATTATCAAAAAGGGGGAAAACATGTATATGCCAAATAGTATACTTTGATATGTATATTACATACTACCGGGAGCATGCACCGAGGGGGAGTACTTTTGTACTTAGAAGTTTTTTGTTGTTGTTGTGGATATGTATATGACGAAGACATAAGGAATATATAGAAACATTTTTTCTATATACATTTGAAGTTTTGATACTAATGCCAAAGGAGGAGATTGTTAATCTCTATTGAGCATTTAAGGTTGTCATTAGTATCAAAGGATAGTAAACAGGTCGGTCGGTTACTTATATTGAGATAGTCGATAACTAGAAGTAAGACAGAGTAGTCGGTAAAGCCTTTACACCGAGCATCACACAGTTAACCGAGCACCAGTGACACTGACACCGATGGTTAGTAAACACTGAGCATCATAGTATATACCAAGCAGTTTATATAGTGTTTACCGATGATCACAAAAAATGGCATAGTAATTAGAAATGGCACATTATTCTATGAAAATGGTTATAACAGATCATAAAATGGTTTACCAAGATCGAGGAGCATTTATTGTAAATAGATACTCATTAAATATAATGTTTATCTTATTGTAATAGTTGATCTAGGTTATTTTGCACCGTAGATCTTAGGGTTATGATTATTTTTGTAACCTAATTTTTGCTTAAGCAGCAAAACAGAACATTATATATTGTATATGTTCGCACCATTTTTATGGGGTTTTTGAGCTAATATATATGAACCAAGGAGCACTTGAAGAGTTTTCCAATCTTCAAGACAATCAATTTACTGAGCAGAATGGAGTACAGAGGATATCAAATTGAGTAGAATCAGATAAGACTACCGAGCAGAACAGAGCAGAGAACCATCATAGATAAGGTGATATTTTGATAAGCACTTATAGATCTATTTCAGACAAATTGAGTTGTCAACTAGCAAATAATTACCTATTACTTTCTGACAATTATGATAGAGTTTTTGGTGAAATCTCTTAATCGAGTAGACTTAACAGTCTTTGTATAAATCTCTTAACCGAGTACACACTTCATTTAGTGTTGTTAAATCCTATAACTAGGTAGATCTAGCTGATCTAATATGTTACTCCTAATAGGGTAAGATCACCAGAAGTGATCAAAACTTTTAGCCTTAACAGACAAACCTTTTCTATCTACAATAGTGAAGAATTTGTGGGTGTCATCCCCACCGCAGTTTTTACCTTCTAACAAGGGTTTCTACGTTACCAAAATACTTGTGTTATGTGATTGTCATATTGATTTCATGTTGTTTACTTTCTTAAGTTAACTAGATGATTGATTTATGCAATTAGATTCAAGTTATTTTGATCGGTTATTATAGTATTCAGTTATAGATCAGAAAGGTTTGAAACTGTACCTATCTCTCTTAATTCCAATAGATTTATCCTACATAATACATGTCATCTGATAATTAAGTAGTTGTTCTTTTAGAAATATGGCATACACTAGAGACGGGGACCTATAGGCCATCAATTCAGGAATAAGGGAGGTAACCTTAGTAATTTTTTCTTACAACTACTCTACCTTTTCCTCCTGCTCTACTATTTCCTGAAAATGTTGGTCTATAATCCTATTTAACTCCTTCCTCTATTGTTTCCATTGTTCTCTTTCAGAATTTAATTGATTAGACAATTGAGAAATGATGGATAACAGGGACACAAAACTAGACTAACCTGACATGGAAGTATCAAAAGATGTTTCTACTGAAGAGAAAACAGGGGACTTACCCTCCTTTGGTTTCATCCTTTCCTTGGGGTCTGTCCAAACTACTATGGATTGTTCTGTATTTGAGCATTGCTATGCAACAAAGGCCAATGTATCTAAACCCTCATTCATAATTTTCTCTACTACCTTGTTAACAAGGTTTGCGTTAATATCAGGGTTTTCCTCATATATTCTTCTCTCTGGCACAGGAGGCATTTCCAATCCTTCTTCTTGCACTATATAGAATCCCACAGATGTATCTTCATCTTCTGAATCACTGCAACTAGTACTTGACTGAGGAACCTTAGAGGAAAATCCTCTTCATTGGAATACATAAGCCCTATCTCCAGAGCTGGAGTCATCACCAATAACTATACATTCTTTTTCTGTTTCAGTTTCAGGAATCTATGCTTGCTGACCTGCAAAATCCTTCTTAGGTGTCTCCTATTGTATATTTCTAGATTACTCTTCTTTTTGCTCAGAGGGCTTAGGTTCAATGTTTTCTTCTTACAACAGAACATTATTAGTTGCACTTGGCTTCCGCCTATTACTTCTCCTTAATGGAGTTTCTTTCTTCTTCTCTGGAGCTTTCCTTTTTTTGGAAGTATTAATGGCTACATGAGATGATTCCTTAGTCTGCTGACTGGCACCAGGGTTAGTGTTTTTCTTCTTGTTTTTCTGAGGAACCCTCTTCGTCACAGGAGTAGCTTCAGCCTTTCTTGTATAAGTCTCCTCTTCCTCGCCATGAACTGACTTTGAAGTAGAGGAATGAGGGGAATTAGGAGTCCTAACCCTAGACTTCTTCTTGGATGAAGAGATTTTCCCAAGTTCAATAATAATCTTCCTAACCCTTGTATCAGTCTGAATCCTTTGTTCCACTCTTCACCCAATTCGTTCTAGGGTTGGTTCCTTAAACCCTTGTAGCAGGAATTCATCCCAGGAAATTTTTTACTGATCCCTAAGGGCCTCCTCTACTATCAATTTGACTAGATAGTGATGTGAGACAAAATTTTGTTTTCCCTCCTTTACTAGAGTGGCTTGCCTTGACAGAATGTTAAACATGAAACTAGGAACGTTGATGGGTCATTTATCATGTCTCAGGTAGCTCAAAAATTTAAAATGCACAGAATGTAGATATGAAAGCCATCCTTCACATGTAAAATATTTAATGATATACACTACACATTGCCTAAACAACTCTGGAAGAGACAATCTAAATGTATCTTGCTTCCTGTCAACCTCAAGAGGTGGGTCTGAATGTAAAGTGAACTGAGCCCTGGAGGTGGTTGGATCAAGATTCTCCACAAATTCCTCCCCTTCCTGTGGCAACCCCATAACATTTGCAAGTACTGCCTAGGAAAATGGAACCCTCAATCCTTTAACTATAGCCACTCCATCTTTTAATGAGCTAAAAAATTGTAATGCAACTTCATCATCCCAGCTTGTTAGCTTTTGGACATAGTCCAACCAATCTTTTGCCTAAAAGAACAGTCTGCAAATTTGATCCTCCAGCAGAACATTATGCACAGTGGGCTCCCTTCGAATGAGATCACCTCCCATATTCAGGTTGTCAAAACACCCAAAATGAAGTTGTAGAGGACTAAAATAGTTAATAACAAATTTTGGATGAAGAAGCTTGAAAAGGCAATTTATAGGAAGGCTTCAAACAAGGAAAGTTCTAGCAGTGTGGTTCAAAAAATGAGCTCATGAGTAATGTAAATGCAAAATAATATCTCTTAATTACTAATAATTACTCGTCCATAGACTTCATACTTATGATGTACTCACCACCTTCTCTTAATACGTGCGATAAAACAATGCAACACATATTTGTTCAAAAAGTGTCAAATCATAGCAAGCAATGCAAAGCACGACAAGATATGAAAGAATAATCATAAAGAGTAATGAATATAATAAAAGTGATATTAATTCCCCCCAGCTTAAGTGGACAAGTGGTCCCACACTTGCATAGGTGACAAGGCATATGAAAAATGGGAAAAAACAAAGTAAAATTGCATACCTTGGAAAGTGCACGAACTTGGATTGTTGCTGAGGTGGCAGGTGTTGTTAGCCATGAATGAAAAATATATGAATTGGATGGGTGGAAGACAAGGAATGAAATGGAATTTTTATTATGGAGAAACATCTTTCATGAAGAATGGTTTATTATGAGAGTGATGAGAACTGCTTAGAGTGAGGAAATCAAATGAGCATAAGCTCATTACGAGAAGCTGTAGGAGGTGCATCACCAATGTCAGAAGTGAATTGTTGTAGGAACTCAGCCTTACTCTGAGGTTTGTGATATAACTTCAACCTATGTCCATTGACAAGAAATTTAAACCGTACTGGATCAACTGTGGAAAGCTGGACTACCCCATTGGAAAATACTGCTATAATCTCATAGGGTCCTAACCATCTAGTTTGGAATTTCCTTGGATTATTCTGGTACCTAGAGTCATATAGGAGTTCCTAGTCACCAACAACAAAGATTTTATCCTTAACATATTTATCATGCCATTGCTTACGCTGGTGTTGTATCAATTCGGTGTTGTGCAGGGCAGATTTACGCCATTCATCAAGTCCATTTAGGCTCAAAATTCTTTCTTGTTGTGCTGGAATTAGTGTCATACCAAGATCAAGAGCTATCCTTAGTGTTTTATGCTCAAATTCAATAGGCATAACTGTAGACCGACCATACACAAGCTCAAAGGGGGTGAAACTTGTTGTAGATTTCCAGGTAGTTCTGTAAGCCCATAGTGCTTTAGGAAGTCTTGTTTCCCGATCTTTCTTGTGGATTGCTACCATCTTTGTAAGTATAGATTCCAACTCCCTATTGGTAACTTCTACTTGCCCATTGGCCTGAGGATGATAGGGTGAAGATTTACCATGCCTTATGTTGTACTCTTCCATTAGAGCAGCTATCAAATTGGAAGTAAACTGAGGTCCTTAGTTAGATTATAGCTCTCTAGGTACTCCAAACCTTGTGAAAATAAACTCATAAAGGAATTTAGCAACATTATTATCCCTTGGGTGCTCCATAGGTTTAGCCTCTGCCCACTTTGTAACATAATCAATGCATACAAGGATGTAGGATTTACCTTGCGAAGATGGCTCAATAAGATCGACAAAGTCAATCCTCCATTTGTCAAAGGGTGCAACAAGTACCTGTGGCTATAGGGACATTTCAATTGTCTTAGTAGGGCATCCCATGCATTGGCATTTATCACACTTCTTGGTATACTGAGCAACATCTTTGTGTAAACTAGGCCAGTAATATCCTGTAGTCAAGATCTTGAATGTTGTTTGCTTGGCAGCAAAATGGCCACCATAGGGTTCATCATGGCATGCTCGGAGGATATCATATGTTTCATCCTCTTGTATGCATCTCTATGTCACTTGATCAGGACCAGTGTAAAACATTAATCCAAAAATCTAGGAGTAATTAAAGCTCTTTTCAACCAAAAATCTTTGTTCTTTAGCAAAGAAATGAGTTGGTGTCTTACCAGTGGTGAGATAATTTGCAATATTGACATACCATGGATTGTGTACAGATAGCATAAAGAGATGCTCATAAGGAAAACTATCATCAATGGTTGCAGGATCATCAGGGACATGCAACCTAGAAAGGAAATCAACTACCACATTGGCCTTCCTAGGCTTGTCAACGATGGTGATTCAAATTCTTGCATCAGGAGAAACTAATGTGCCAATCTTCCAGAGATTGCAGGTTTTTTCATGAGATACTTAATAGCATAATGGTCAGTATGAACATAGATCTCATATATAGTAATGTAGTGCCTGCATTTATTGAGGGCATAAATGACTGCAAGCAGTTCTTTTTCAGTGACAGTGTAGTTAAACTCAACACCTAGCAAATTTTTACTAATAAAATAAATTGCATGCTCAACTAAGTCTACCTTCTAACCAAGTACAACACCTATGGCATAGTTCAAGGCATCAGTATGGATGTGAAAAGGTAATCCCCAGTTTGGGCCTCTTAAAATTGGCGTTGTGGTGAGAACTTCCTTAAGCTGCAGGAAAGACTTTGCACACCAGAGTCCCAAGCAAACTCAACTTCCTTTTTTAGAAAATTATACAATGGTGCTGCAAGCTGACTGAAATTCTTTATGAATCTTCTATAATACCTGGCATGTCCAAGAAAACTCCGCACATCCTTTTGTTTTGCTGGGGTAGGTAGTGTGCTAATCACTTCAATTTTGGCAGGATCGACTTGAATTCCTTTTGAAGATATAAAGTGGCCCAAGACAACCCATTCTTCCATCATCATGAAGCATTTCTCACTATTGAGAGAAAGATTGTATTTATGACATCTTTTAAGAACTTTTTCCAAGTTTTCCTTTGCCTCATCAAATGTATGGCCATATGTGGTAAAGTCATCCATGTAAATCTCCATACAATCAGCTGATATGTCAGAGAATATACTTATCATAGCTCTCTGGAAAGTTGCAGGAGCATTACACAAACCAAATGGTAACACTAAATAAGCAAATTCCCCCCATGGGCATGTGAACATTGTCTTCTCTTGATCCTCAAGGGCTATTTGTATCTGATTATAACCACTAAATCCATCTAGAAAAGAGAAGTATTTCTTACCAGCCAGGTTATCAAGGACTTGATCTATGAATGATAATGGAAAGTGATCCTTTTTGGTGGCTGAATTAAGCTCCCTGTAGTCTACACAAACTCTCCACTTCCCTCCTTTCTTGGGTACTATAACAAGAGGGGAGACCCACTGGCTATCAGAAATAGGATAAATGAAGCCAACATTCAACAACTTTTGCAACTCATTTTTTACTATATCCCTCAAAGCTAGGTTTACCCTTCTTTGAGGTTGGCGGACAGGTCTGCATTAAGGGCTTATGTAGATTTTATGGGTGCAGAGTTTTGGATCTAAGCTCTTCATGTTAGTATAGTCCCAAGCAAAAGCTTGTTGATGTTCTTACAGTAGCTACAGGACAACTTTTTGCTGAGAGGGAGTTAAAGCACTACTCATATTTAATTACCTTCCTAGGCCAACTTCAAGCTTAATGACCTTTTCTGCCATGGACAATTGAGCAACTGGGATAGAGTTCATTTCATGCGGCAATAATATATGGAGAACTCGTGAAGTGTCTGAATACTGGGCTACATTGGATGGTGGTAACAAAGTATCAAGAACATAGTCCTCTTGAGAACACATCTGAGAGTGTACTCCATATTCATTCATAATGATGGAGGAAATGATTTCATCTTCTGCCCTAGATGCCAGAAATGGTTCCCTGGATATCATCACTAACTGGTGGATGGAGTTGACCTCAGGTTCAACATCACCCAAATCTGGCCAGACTATTTGGTCATCTTGCAATAAGGGTTGAGCTGGGGAATATAGAGCCAAATTCTTAGTGTTGACTCAATTGGATATAGTCATTTTTCCTGACCGACAAGCTATATAAGCATATACAGTTGCCAGCCATGGCCTTCTGAGAATTATTGGATACTTGCCCATATTAGCCTTTGGAGAAAGGACAACAAAGTCAACTGGATACTCCCAAGAATTCAAAGTGACAATGACATCCTCTACCATCCCATCAGATGTAATGGTGTAACTATCAGCTATCTAAAGGATGGTTGGGGTTTCCCTAAGACCAATGATATGCAACTGAGACATTACTTCCTTGGTCATGACATTTATGGATGCACCTAAGTCAAATAGAGCATTTTGGACTTGTATTCCTTGAATGGTAACTGTAACTACAGGGCTTCCAGGATCATAATACTTTGAAACTGTCAACTTTTCTAGCATTAAGTTAGATAACTGGCCTAGGACATGTATGGTTTTAGGGTCCTTTTTCTTCCTTTCGGGCTATTTTATACATGCTTCCTTGATGGCTTTAGTATACACAGACACTTCCTTTATGGCATCTAGTAGTGGTATTTTTTTTAACTATCATCTGTTTCAGTTGGGTGAGCAAGTCTAACACTGCTTGATTTTCCACTAGCTTAACTTGTTCCTCCAGCCTATGAGAAAATGGGGGCTCTTGAGTTGCAGGAGAAGCAGGCTTAATTGGTACTTCAGTTGAATTAGCTGAGACATCCTCAACTTTAGTTATAATAGGTTGTTGTGGAGTAGGAAGGGTTGTGTCGAACCTCAAATGAATGTCATTCAAGGAAATAGCATAGCTCTGCTATTGTGTGACTGGTTTAGCGTTGTTGGTATTAGGTGTAGGCTAAGTAGGCAACTGAGTTTGTTTAGGGGGAGTAGCATTGGCTGCAAGAGGAGGCATTGGAGTCTACTGCTGTGGTGGTGGCATCAAAGCTTGCTGGTCTCACTGGTTAATCCAGTTATGTGATTGTTGCTACCCCTGTTGGGGTTGCTGCCAGCCTTGCTAAGGTTGTTGCTAACCCTACTGAGGTTATGGCCAACCCTAGTGATTTTGCTGCCAGCCTTGCTGAGGTTGTTGCTAACCTTACTAAGGTTGTTGCCAACCTTGTTGAGGTTGTTGCCAACCTTGCTGAGGCTGCTGCCAACTATTATACCCACTAAAACCACTATGCTATTGATTTTGCCATGTATTATTACTATTAAAATGTTGGAGAGGATCTTGGGTAATACCTGGTCTCTGAGCCCATGGCCTTCGCTGGGCAACGTAGAGCACATCTCCGTTCTCATCAATGGCTTTGAACTCGGTAGGCATGGGTTGAGACTCCAAGCTTGCAGCATACTTACACCAACAATTCTTTTTCTTCTCCCTACAATGCGAACAATATTCTACTAACATTGCATCAACTTCATCTTTCTTTCTCCTTACCTGCATAGTGTCCAACTGAGTAGTAACATCATTAATGATGTATTGCTTGAAGTCAGACAAAAGGTTTGACAACTCTATTTTGGACACACCTGCTCCATTAGACTTGTGAGGCAAGTCTCTTAGGCCTCTACCCTTCTTGACAGTAGCTTTGGAATAATTCAAACATATATCCTTGATATCAGCCCAAGTTTTCTTGATAATGTCTCCCCCTGCCATAAGGTCAAGGGCCTCAATGCTTCCATTAGTCACACCTTTCAAGAACATATGCTTTTGGGATTCCTCATTCAGCTGGTGTTGTGTATTATGCTGCAGGTTGAACATGAACCTAGAGACATAATCTTCCAAGGTTTCATCCTCCTTCTTAGACATTTTAAATATATCATCTCCTTTTAAATCTCTCCCTCTACAATAATCCTTATACTTTGTAAGAAACAAGTTTCTCATTGTAGTCCAATCTGCTACAGCATTGGTGCCTAAGCTTATAAACCATCTTAGAGCAACTTATTTTAAAGTAGAGGGGAACAACTTCAGCTTGTGGGCATCAGTGGTATAGTCATAGCTTCTGCATAGAATATCAAACTCAAAGAGGAAAGTCTCAAGGTCTTCTATAACAAGGCCATAGAATTTAGGGAGTGCAGCTCTAGGAATATTCTTCAAATTACCTTGCTGAGTAGGAATAGGAAAAGGGAAAGTAGGTTGAGCCATTTGAGTATCTAAATATTCTGGTTCAGCAAAAATTTCATTCAAATGGTATGATTCTTCGAATGAAGGTAAGTGGTCATAGGCATTAGCAAACATGTTCTCAAATGGTTCTTCTTGTGGGTTTTCAAATTGGGGTTCCTCAAGTGCTGGGTTAAAAACCTCAAATGGTTCTTCCTGATTAAGGTTAGGTAGGAATTTCCCAAGATGGTCCCTATGTCTATGCATGAAAAATAATGTAGAATGCAAACTAACTTAATGACTTATGGGTCAAACTAAATTGACACCATCCCTAGCAATGACGCCAAAAATGGTTGGTCAGAATAATACTTCAGTAGTTTCAAGGATTGGACATCCTTTCATAATGATTTATTATTTAGACTCATCACATGTCTACTTGGAATATTATGGTAAACTTCATTGAATGTGTCAATCTGGGGACGTGATCTTGAGATGGTGGCTGCAAGGTCTATGCTTTGGTTCTACTCAAAAAGTCATCACTATTAAAGTAAAGGTATTGTTGCAGGAGATTTTATGCTAAAAACTGAAACTACAACTTAACTTCTTGTAATCTAAGAGAAATGTTTAACAGTAAACTAATAATGCTTCAACAGTAAATCTATGCTGCAGGAAACAACTGATGGTTCTGCTACCAATGGCTGCAGGAGCAATAGTACTTAACAACTTCAAAGAAATTTAATTAAGTGCTACTTAAACATGAACAGAGGATTCACCTCCCATGTGGGCCCCCATGGAAGTGTGAATAGATTTAAAACTCAGATACGAAAGTTTAGTACAGTCATATATTCATTCAAAACACAAGTACATTATAAAGTATCAAAGTGTATTCACTCTGTTGCTAGATTACAATATGAACTCCTTGGAAAACATCTAACTAACTTGAAACCATAAGTTCTAGCTTATTTAAAAGCAACTGAAAAATAGAACACCTAAAAACTAGATCCTTCATTACATAAGCATAACAACTTCAATTATAAGATCAACAACATCATTTATGCAAGAGGATAAGCCATATTTGGTGCTTCAAAAATATAGGAACACTCAACAACTGGATTGACTCAGTCCACACCAGCAATCGCAAGGTCATGGAAGTAGTGGAGCCATGATAAATTCTAGAAACGGTTACTTGCCTTGAAGGAACCACTCTGTCACCGAGTCCTTACTTCTTGCTGACTTATTCTTCTTCCTGCAAAAGGTTAGTATACCAATATTCACAACACAAATCCAAGGCAAGATTATAATGAGTTTTCCTATTTTAACGCATCCTTGTCACATGACTGCAGAAATACTACCCACTAAGACTAGAGGAGAGAAATACCAGATTTTGTCATAATATCCATCAGTATATATATATATATATATATATATATATATATATATATATATATATATATATATATATATATATATATATATATATATATATATATATATATATATATATATATATATATATATATATATATATATATATATATATATATATATATATATATATATATATATATATATATATATATAGCATTGTTCCTTGGTTTCAAAAGTATTGGATATGCACATAACTAAAGCATAGAAACATAAAAGTCTACATAATGTTTATGAAAACATATAAGATATTTTAAGTCTTAACTCAAAAAATCATAAACAAAACATTCCATAAACTGGACTCATCAATGATAGTTGTAGTTCCTAGAGATCTTAACTCCTCAATAGCAGAAACCCTAATGACATAAATAGGTAACAAGGTTCTCAATACTTTACTTACCACATCATCTTCTTAAATAGTTCCACTAGCACCTTTGATAACATCAACCACTTCTTTGATTCTCTGACCATACTTCTCAATGTTTTCATCGTCAACCATCCTCATGTCATCAAATTTTCCTTTCAAGCTGTCAACCTTAGCTTTCTACTCATGTTTGTCTCCACCATACACTAGCTTCAATTTCTCCCACACATCATAGGTGGTTTTAAAATCCTGGATATCAACAAACTCTGCATTAGATAATGTACTTGCAATGACTTCCATAGTTGTAGTATTCTCTTGTTGTTCCCTTAGTTGTTATGCATTGAGAGGACCAATTGGAATAACACACTGGTTAACAACATGATTCCAATACTAGTTACCCATACCTTTTAGATAAAGTTTCATTCTACCACTCAACACTGAATAGTTCTCCCTTGTGAACTTAGGACCTTCCTTTCTCATCATCCTCAGATCTTGACCTCAATTTGATAAGCTTCTCCACAAAGAAGACCAAAGCTCTGATGCCAATTGGTAGTCCTAAGGGTCCAATAATACTAAGAGGTGGGGGGTGAATCAGTAATCTAAATATTTGATACTTTTCAACTTCTTTTAACTTCAAAGATAACATTCACAAGTTTACCGATTGATAAGAAAATGAAACTTAAACCAAATAAACATCAACCACCACAATGCAACATATAACACATAAATTTTTCCATGGAAACCCAAAAAAGTGAAAACCATGTGTGAGATGAGAATCACAAATTTTGTAGTCTTCTGAAGTACGCCCTATTCAGAGTTTTACAAAGAAATTATTAGGTGCCACCTAGTTATGGGAATTACCTCTAGCCTTGTTAGGAGCTTTACACTATTATGATTAGCCTTGTTAGAGGACTTCAAACAATATCTAAAGTGTCACCCTGTTAAAGGATTTACATAAAAGATATATTAGGATCTACTCTATTAAGGGATTTAGCTTGTTGTAACTATTATGATACAACAAGTAGATTGATCTAGTAAATAGAAACACATTTTCTTGATCAGATCCTTTGTAATACATATAATATGTCCTCAGATAACTTTGAAATACCTTGGCTTGATCGTACTTCCACAATCACGATCTACACACATAAATCTTTGATTTCATGATATAAATATCACTTCTCAAGCCCTAAAACATATCACCAACTTAAAACCTCATCCAACACATTGAAATCACTTTTCCAATCTTTGCGCCCAGAGAGATCGCGTCAAAATACATATCCCAATGTAACAACCATCTTTGCCTAACATTTCGGCTACATGATAAATCCAAACAATTAATTTTATCAAGAATAGTCAAACACATTTTGACCAACTCAACCTTCATCTTGATAAAATGATCTACCTCAATCAATGTAATGACAAATCATCACCATAAATGAGATTAGACATGTTAGTCTGATAACTAGAATACAAATCATTCATTGCAACATGATCACTAGTCACCAACAAAAGATATACCTTCAGTAACACAAAAACACTATCACTGGTCGCTGAAACAACTTCTATATCCTCAAAACATGCATACCAATCAACCGAATCAGTTGCGGTCATATCCATGAACTCAACATACCATCAAAAACATAATTCGATGATCGCATTACCTAACTCACCATAGATTTTATAAACCAATCAAAACACTCATTGCTAGTCACAAATTGTTCTAGCAATTGTCTTGTCACACTTCAATCATTCATAACTTACACAAATAACACATTCAATCGTTGCGGTTATACGATTATCACCTAGAGACATCCCCAAGTCTCCCTTAAGAATCACAACCAATGGAAGCACTTGCAACATACTATTCATTCTTCTCACATAATTGGCAACACACTAAGAACACTAGGTCAATACTTGACATCAATGACAACACAATAAATGATAATATCAATCACCAAAATTGTATCATCTCATCACTTACCATCATCAGTTATGCCAACATATAAGATCCTATCTCTACTTCAATGATATATTTGTTAGGACTCAATGCTTCACTCCTACCCTTGTTGTTAATAACATTGACCTCTTTCTCTCCTGCACCTTATCAAGTAATGAAATATGCTCTCTTACCAGTTATCTCTTCCTAAAATCTTTCTAGTTCCACTAATAAGGATTCTAATAGTGCTCTCTTCTCATTCACATCCTTACTACTTAAATCTACTCTTCCTGATACTTCCTTGATAGCAAGTGTATGTTCTCTGTTCTCCACTTGACTAATGATTTCAAATCCACCCCTCTCCTCATTAATTTTTATCGACATCTCAAGAATATCATCTGTATTAGTGTTTTTGCTTGTTCCAAAGCTTCCTACCAAATCCTCATTACTATCTAACAATGACAACACAGTCTTGGATCTAACCCTAGCCACATTAAATTTCCCAAAATAGAATTTAGGATCTATGTTTACATTTTTTGGCTCTTCGATTACTTCCAAATGTTAAAGGTCATTACAATATGAATCTATTTCAACTAAAATTTTAATTTCTTTGGATTCAAAGCTCGGTTCTTCAAACCCTAGAAAGGACCCCAAATAATTCACAATGGCTTCCAATACTTCCATGCAAATATATTCAGAAGGTAAAAATCCTAGATTAATCCACTTTGGCAATTTAGAGAGTTTGTAGGTTTTGGGATTAAAGTTCAAAATCTATTTAAGCATATGTAAGCCATAACCTCTATAAATTAAGGCCTTTTCTTAAAGAATTTTGTCCCTAATTTCTACATCAATACAATCAATTAGAAATAAATTATAGTTTCAAGGTAGAATACTTATCTGTGGGTGGATGGAAAGAATCCACCATACCTCCATATCTTGATCCGAGCAATAAGGACTACACCATTTTGCCAAAATCCCCATTTTCTCGTAGAAGTTGATTATTGGCTCTATGATATACGATCTTATAACCATAACAATTTGACACAAATTAGGGGCTTTTACAAATTGTTGTTTTCTAGGTTGGGGGGCTATTTCTCTCGGGAGGAATTCTACCATATTTCCTTTAACATTTAGATGACTTTGATAGTTCCTTTGGTTATGCTTCTGATGCCCTAATCCAAAACTAGACCCTTTTCCCCTTCTTAGTGATACATTGACCAAACTATATGTATTCAAATTCCAACCTCTGTTACCCAACAAGATCGGATTGGCTGCTATTGCAAACCTTGAGACATTGGAAGTGACTGGTATTTCCCAAATATTGCCCAAAGGTTGCCATGAATTAGGGCATTTTTATAATCATCCTTGTAGAACTGAGTAACCTAAGCTGATCTATTAAGAGCATATTGCTTCCTCTTGCATTTCTTCCCCACAACCACCTGCCAGTCTTGATGAGAAGATTTGGCTAGGAACTTTTGTTCCCCAAAATAGTTTTTTATGATTCACATAATTTCAAAGCAGAGCAATTTGCAAGTTTGTGGTTGTAAAAATTGTTAAAAAGCCATATTCTTTAAAGTTTTAATCGTATTTTATAATAAGAATATCAAAACATAACCATAACCATCAAATTTAGAACTTACAAACTTTTATCATTTTTTCAAAATTTTCTCAGTAATATACAACTTACTTTTATGGAAATATATGTAGAAGAATAACATCATCTCAACAATCAATAATAAGAAATACCATTACAACAAACTAAATATTTATATTGAATGTAGTAGTTTTTCTCAATCGATTGTCTAGTATATTGTTGCTTCCGGAGATGGTTGTGTTTTCTATTTTGCTAAAAAAGAAACCACAATCATCTCCAAAAGCAACAACATACTAAATATTTTTATGTCAAGAGGCGTTCCTATACAATGTCAACACACCTATGTAAATAAAAAAGAAACCCTTCATATACTATGACAATTACAATTCATATGAAAAATTGGTATAGTAGATTGGTAATCTATTAAAAACCACCTTATGTCCCTTGCCAAATAGATATTTAGTTCATTGGCAAAGTAATGTTATAGACACCTAAATAATATGGAGTTCAATTTTTTTAGAAAAAGAAAAAGCAAAACAAAAACATCTCGTACCCTCATTGAAACCATCAATTTCTTTACCATCAAATATTGCACATTCTCCACGATGCAAGTCTCTTGTTAATCACAACGCAAGAGTCTCCTGTACACAGTAGCTTTCCTTCGAAACTTTGTACCGGTGACTAGGCGGAACGAATCAAAAATTTGAAAAAAGGCATAAAAACACCAAAATTCTCATTCAACGGTACAAACAAAATTTTCATTCGTAGCGTGCATTTGAAAGCATAATCTGCAGGGTGCCAGCAGACTGATAAATTTGGTCTCGATCAGTGAGTTCAAGGTATTTACAATAACTGCCCAAATGTTTCTCTAGATATTTTACTTGTTTTTGGTTATTCTTCGTAATGCTACTTGTCCATTTTTGTTTAATACATTTCTAGTCGCACAACAATTCCGTTTTAAACTGCCAGGTTTTTTTCTGCTAGATTTGATAATACCCCGAACCTGATCTCAGTGTAAAAAATGCACGTAACATGTCAGGTCCAACTCCTCGATCAATACTTTTCACTTAATTGAAGCTCTCATTTAAACTTGGGTTTTATTTTTCTCTAAACATTTTACTTTTTTTTTCATCAATTGTCATGCAGATCTTACTCCTTCTGTTTTAGTACATTTCTTGCCCTCAACTGAATTCTATTTCAAAATACCAAGTATTTTGCTCAAATTGATAAGACTCTGAATGTGTTCTCAGTATTTTTCCAAGTTTGTTTGGAGTAATTTTTATGTGAAAATAATTAGTTTTGTCGTTTCCCCCCCCCAAAAAAAGATGTTACGTATGAGGTCAAACTCTTCAATTAATACTTGTAGCTTTTATGAAGCTCTCAGCCTGCTCCCATGTGAACTTGAGCTTTTATCTTGGCCATGTTCCATCTCAGTCATTTGACTATCCAAAAATAATTAGAAATTGATATTTTTAAAGGAAAGAAAGAAAGAAAAAAATAGGGGAGTTTTGTTGAACTGATTTACATGTACGGAAGTATTGTATTGTTTTCGGTTTTCAGTTGTAAAACGTCTAGATTGGATAACCAGAGATAAACAGTTGGATTTCATCAGACATATAGCATCTTGATCTTGATGAAGGATCACATAATGTCATCTGAAACGTTGCTGTTATACATTTTTTATATCATGATTTTTGATGTAACACAGAAAATGTTTGTTGAATTCAATGTCTTTTAGATCCCATTAAGAAAAATGATGGAAAAATGGGGGTCTTGGTGTTGATTGTATTAATATACGAGGTTATTTGGTGAGGTGTTGGTGAAGACATGATTACATTTACAACATTCTAAAGATTTGTGAGAACTGCTCATGCTGAAATCTATTTCATAATTGTTATGTAATTGGATCTGGGTTTGGTTTGAACCAGATCCGTGATCCAGTCCGATCCGCCTGTAGAAATTCCGCAGGTCAGGATGTGGGAGTGGAGTTGGTTCATTTGGGACAAACCCAGACAAGTTCCAGGGTAATCTGGGCGAACCTAGGGTGAATCCGTCCATTTTTCAGCCTTGTTTTAATATTTTTTATTTTGCTTTTAAAATTTGTTTTTTGACCTTTGATGTTGTGTTTTAAAAAATTGTGAAAATAGTGCGCACCATGAGCTCTATGTAGTTTTGAAGGTCTTCATTTAGACTTTGTGGTTGCGGCTCTGCCCTTCGACCCCATGCTGTGGGCTCTGCCCTTCGACCCCATGCTGTATTGCTTTTTCAAATGTTCCTACATCATCTAATGTCAATGATGATGCTGCTGTTAATGATTTAGAAAATCCTTATGAAGCTGAAAATTGATTGTTGAACTTGATATTATTATTTTAATATCAAACTTGAAGTTTGGCTGATGAACGTTTTATAATATTTATCATTTATGTTTTTTTTTTAATGTAAAGGCTTACCAAAATTATATTAATATATAAACATAAAGTACAATAATCAAAAAATAATATGGGAGGATAAAAAATCACTCCTGAGTGTATCAAACAGGCCTAGCCCGGAAAACAAGAACCAAAATAACCATGACAAACTTGGGCAAAGCCCAGAAACAGAGAACCCCTAGGCAGCTAATGCAGTGCCAGCTGAAGGAGGAGGCTCTGGATCATCCTTCTTCCCCCACCCATCTGTGGGGTTTGGAGCAGGGTCTGGAATAGTCCACCCATCAGCAGTTTCTTCTTCCTCTTCCTTCTCCCTGCATGGAGAAATTGCTGGGGGAAGCTGTGGAACCCATTTAGAGGAGGGCCAACTAGCATCTCTGCCCAACCCGGGCCATCTTGAAGCTACAGGAGGAGCACTACCAGTAGAGGGCCACCCAGATGCAGAACCATAGTTGGAAAACTTGCCAAAACCAAAAATTCGCCAAGGCCTGAAATTTTTTTGTTGGGAAAAACTCCGCTAGTTTTCAGCAAAAACTCGGCAAAAAACTTGGGAACTTAAAAAATTGCTTAAAGTTAATTAGAAGCGCATTTTTTTTGCAAAATTCAATGAGAAGATGCATCCAATGAGTCAATATATGAGAACACAAAAGAAACAAGCTGAGTCTAGATATATTTAAATGCAAAGTGGGTACAAAATCGCATTCTCATAGGAATGCTGATGGCTAGAAGCAAAACAGTAATTAGTTTCTGTAAAACTAAAAGTAAATACATCTTTACAATTACATCTTCCTCTTCCTTGTTATATGGAGCCTAATCAGATTCGGAGTTTAATTTTTCCCCACTTTTATTGGTGTAGTTTCCTCCTAGATTTTTTTCAACAGGGGTTTGGGGGCAGCACCCCCAAGATGGGATCAAGGGGTTGTGTCCCTTGCGGGGTCTAGGGCAGCGCCTCTAGCACGCTCCTTGTCGCAATACAGGGTGGGGTTGAGGGGCAATGCCCCGCGAAGCCAAAAATGACTTTTATTATTGTACAAAGGCGTCAGGAGTAGAGGGTCTGATTTTTCTTCAAAAACCACCTCAAATCTGCTTCAAATCGATGAAAATCAGTTTGCAAGGGTTTGGAAGAGTTTTTCCCCTTCTCAGCAAAATAGAAGTGAACAAATGAGAAATAAAATTGACTGGGGGCTGTTTTTTGCCTTTAAACGCTGGAATGAGACTACGACCAAGTTTTTAAGTCGAACTCATTGAGTTTTTGGCAAAAACTCGATGAGTAATCAGTGAGTTTTTGCCAAAAACTCGACGAGTTTTGGGGCGAGTAAAAGTCAGAAAAGTTCGTAGAGCCCAAAAACTTGGGGATTTTTTGTAACTTGTCGAGTACTTGGCTAGTGTTCCATTTATGCGTAGAACCATTGAGTGGTGGTGTACCTGAGCACCTTTGGATGGGATTACGACAGTTATTTGAACGACGTCAAGGAGCTTGGGAATGTGGTGTGTGTAAACGTCTGGCAGAGGATTTGGGACTATGGTGGCAACCACAGGATGGTGAACGACCACTGGAAACAGAAACATTCGGTGACTCTTTGACGATCATAAGGGGCATTCCTCCAATGTTGCAAAAGCTCTTGCAAGTGGGTCACCTCAAGAGCCACCTTATCAACTTGTACTCGAATCTGTAACATCACATTATTGCATATACATGCTTTAGCAAAAAGAGAAACACAAGTATCAATGTGGGCATGTGCAAATATAGCCGCATTCCTCTCTTTCCAAATAGCAAACAAAATTTCCATCCTGAAAGTATGCCAGAGCTGCAATAAAGGAGTAGGAAATCTAGGAGAATCACCCAAGAGAACCATATGCCAAGTTAAAAACTTTGGTCTAAAGGGGCTAAAAAAGTCATGAATCCACACCTAGTATTGTTGTGCCCTTCTACAAAACTAGAAAATATGGAGGAAGGATTCAAATTGGCCACAAAAAGGACGAGGGTCTGAAATTCCCAAATGACGGAGATGGTACCCTAAAGATAAGCCTTGGAAAAAAATATACTGGGCGAAATGGGCTATTTTGGGCTTTGTGATAGCAGACCAAATAGTAGAAAACCTCGATCTCCAAGCTATGTGTGAGGATTGTAAATGCCAACAGTGGTTTAACACAATGACCATAGGCAAATGGGGAGAGAGCCACCGATATCCTTGACGAGGTTGATCTCTGAAAAAAATTGTTTGTAGATACCATCTCCAGTCTTTCCACCACGGCCTAATGGGAGAAATACCAATTTTGTGCAACAATTCCACAGGCAAGGCTGTGATTACAAGATCAAAAGTTTGATGATCTTGGTGAGTCAAGCGGAATCGAACTTGCAAAATCCTCCCAAGTACGTAGAGACATTGTGGGTTCAGAAAAAAGGTCTCTAGAGGAAAGCGAAGAGCATGGATACTCGAGAGACGAGCCAAAGGAAGGCCTTGACCCTAAATCAAAGGAGAGCACCACAGATTGTGTTGCTTAAAAGATAACCCATCACGAAATCCAACACCATCCCAGTGAAGCCATGGTTTGGCTGCTTCTCAGGCATGCCAAATGCTTTTGGCAACAAAAGAGCCTTGGATTTGCACTGGCTCCTCCATGAGCATAAGGGTCTGAAATCCAATCCCGTTCCAAGTTGGACGATGTAAAGGAAATCTAGATGAAATGCAGTGTCGAAAGAAAATTTTCCAAGCCTCATCACCTGAGATTGATCGAATCACCCTTTTGACACACAAGGCGAGACCTTGTTTTTCGGTTGAAATGAGGCCCAAACCTCCGGAGTCTCTGGGAAGACAACAATACTCCTAAGCCACTCTGTGAAATCCATGTTTCTCTGTATCTAAGCCCAAATAAAATCACACAACTTTTCAAGTTTGCTGTAAGATGATTTTGATGAAGCCCAGCATGAGGAATAATAAACATGAGTAGCTGCAAGGACTTTGGAACAGATTTTAAATTTTCTTGCCAAGGAAAGAGGCTTAGTCAACCAATAGGCAAGCTTCTTCTCAATCTTAGAGAGCACAACATTCCAAAGCTCAAGTGCCGAGCCATGAAAGGCAAAAGGTATTCCCAGAAAGCGGAAGACTTCCCCTTGTTGAATCCATTTCCAATCATATTGAAGGATCCATTTTGGCGCTGGCTGGAATGATTGGTGGTAAAAGAGGGTTTTATGCCATTGAATGGTTGAGCCTGAGGCCAAATAGAAAGTGTCTAAACACTAGAGTGCATTTTGGATATTCTCATGATCTTCAATTAGGGTGAGAAAAGAGTCATTGACAAAATGACCATTAACCAGCTGGGAAGATGACTCTAGGAGGGAAATGCTCCTAACCCTTCCTGCTGAAACAATAGAGGCAAACAAATAACTAAACCCTTCAGCAGCGAGAATAAGGGGCCAGAGGGCAGCCTTGACGAATAGATTTGTGTAGACCAAAGGTATGGGATTGTTGACCATTAATGGTGATACAAGTAGAGGCATTTGCAAATAACATTTGAACAAAGCAAGGTTCAAATCCTAAAGCTTTAAGCATTGCTAAGATGAAGGGCCATTCAATGCGGTCATATGCTTTAGCAAAATCAATCTTGAGAAAAATGGCATTTTGGTTTGAACGTCGAGCCCACTCCATACCCTCCCATACAACTATAATGTTATCCAGGATAAATCTTGACTGGATAAAACCAGTCTGTTCAGGCGCACAATTTGGGGAAGAAGGTGGTGAATTTTAAGCACAAGAGCCTTGTCAATGATTTTGTAGGAATCATTAAGCAAGGTGATGGGGGCCAATTATAGATATCTTTTGGATCATTGGATTTAGGTATGAATTTGATATTTCCTTTATTAATTTCATGCCCTAATGAACCAATTTGAAATGCTTCTAAATAAACATTATGGAGATCAGAACCAACACATGGCCAAAGGGCTTTATAAAATTCACATGGAAAACCATCACAACTTGGTGATTAATCATCTACCATGGAAAAGGTGGGTTCCTTGAGATCTTCAAGGGTTAGTAATTGATCGTAGAAGGCTTTTTGTGAATCAGACAGTCGAGAAGGAACAATCGCAAGGCATTCTTGTAAGGCCTGCTGATTGGCAAGTGAAGGTGCTTGAGTAGTGAAGACCTTATAATGATTGACAAAAGGCTTGTAAAATATGTGGAAGTTCTATGAGAATAGAATTGCCTTCTTTAATCCCTTTAATGCCTGGGGAAGAATGTTGAGGTCGTAGACAGGAGAACAACTCCTTACTAGCTCGATCTCCAACTTTTAACCAATGCATACATGCTATTATTTGAGCACCTCTAGCAACATAGCTGTCAACAATTTGTTTTTGATGATGAAGAGTAGCCACCTTTAACTGTAATTCTTCAAAAAAAGGTTGAGCTGCCAAACTCTTTGTAGTGGCACGCAATTTCTTGGTGGTAAGAGCATAAGACCATCGACGAAAGTGGGCTAGCTATCTCCCATAAAAGCGGAGGAATTTGGTGGCACGATGAATAGCGTAATTCCACCACACAATCCAACCTGTTGGCTGGGTAGGCTTGGGTTCCAAATCCCAAATCTGTTGGATGTGGGCCAACATAGGAGGGTGACTCAACAAGGACGTGTTGAGAAAACATCGAGAGCGATAGGGAGGTGGCAAAACAGTACGCCATTCAATTCTAAATTCAATGGGAAAATGGTCTAACAAAGTGACATCAGGCAATGGTAAAACTAGCAAAAGTTGATCCTCTCCAAATGAAAAAAAAGATTGAGAGGAGATCATGACACGATCATGGCATTTAAAGACTTTGTTAGGACCCATGTGGAAATTACTCCAAGTATGCCAAACCGCATGACGATGGTGACGGTTGGTATTGGGATAAAAAATACCTAATTGATTACGCGTGTAAAACCAAGCCTCATGCTCACTAGCTGTCCATCGAAAAGGTGAAATGCTATCTTTATTAGAGGCCACTTCCACCATATTAAAATCTCCACACATGACCCAAGTGGCAGGTGGTAATGAGTCAGCTGTCCAACGCCAAATATGAGATCTTTCCACCGCATTGTTGGGTGCATAAACATTAATTATCCCAAAAGAATGATTGTCAATTTGTATGAGGACCCAGACCAATCTATGCATGGGGTCCACACCATGATCAACAATTGCATCTTGCCATTGTGGCGAAAGAAGGGTTACCACCCCTCCATGACCAACTTCATGATCAGAAGCAAAAACCAAACTATTAGGCCAAATAACATGACATGTTGTAGTAAGCAAAAATGTGGCAATCTTTACTTCCTAAAGGCAAAAAATATCTATTCTAGGAAATTTTTGACGAACATCTTGCACAGTATACTTGCATGAGAGGCCTCTGAGACCCCAAACATTCCACGAGATGAAATTCATTCTAAGGCATCATTCATGCCATCCTCGTCCCCAAGAGAGGAGAAAATATTATGCAGGAATTCAGAATTTGGTCGGAAAACAGGGAAAAGGTCCCTAGGGATCCCCTGTCTTTTTCGAGGCCCTTCATCTTCGATGTCATCCCTCCCAAGAGGGTTGCGTGAATGACATAAGGAAAGCAAAGCACCAGAGACCAAGGAAGCCGACTGTGGAGTTCGAACCCCCGATGTGCAAGAAATTGATTCACTTTGAGTTTTCGCCTGAGAAACAGAGGCAAGCGAAGAAGTCCCTTATGGAACAGGGTTTGAAATCCCGTGTGGAATAGGGTTTGAAACCTCCTTTGCGGGAGAAGCACTCGTAGAAACCTTAGTTGGCATTGTCTCCTAGGGTGGTGAAGCAGAAGAAGAATCTTGCTTTGGCTGGAAAGCCAGAGTGTGTTTTTCCTTATGGACCACAGTTGTCCAACCTGCATCTTCTTGAGGGGTATTTGGGGCTCAAGTAGACATGGTCTCCTTTGGGGGAGACTTAGTCGTTGGAGGCACAAGCGGGCAATCCTTAATCTTATGCTCAACAGATTGACAACAAAAGCATGTATTGGGCAAATTCAAATACATCACGCATTGCAAAAAACATTTCCCACCAACCTGAATCTCAATGGTCTCTTTAAGCTCTTTGGCTAGGTCAATTTCCACACAAACCCTCTTTTGAGGGCAGACATGAAAGAAATGGTTTGGCTCCATACAGACGACCCTACCAAGGGTTTGAGCAATATTTTGCAAGAAAGGCCGGCAAGGCAATGGGAGACCGGGGATTTCTATCCAAATTGGGACCTTAAGCTTTTTTTCGTCAAAGACAAAAAAGTCTTGTGACTAGGGTTGGAAAACCAATAGGGGAGAGTGGATAAGCTAGGGACCGTTTTTGAGAACACCCTCCACATGACAAGGGTTCCCAAAATGGAATAGGAAAAAACCCTTGGTTAAATTTTGAACATCCTCTAGGTGGACTCCATGAGGGGCCCAAGCCTTGGCGACCTAGTCCCGCAGTACATTTTCAGGAGGAATGAAACCAACAAAATACCCTATTAAAGTGAATTTTTTAGCCAATCGCAGGCATTATCAAAATCCTGAACTGGTAAAACCATATCAGGGGTAACATAATTTTTACCTCATGGTTTACTTTCGACACAAACTTGTGTGGGCGTTTGCTCGGCAGGGCCATGTTCTCCCAAAGCCAAAACTCCAGCACTGGCAGAAACTACTGCGCTAAAGCTGGCTGGAGCCATTAAAACACCCTAAGGATTCCCACAATAAATGCGGTTTGAAACAGTTGGAGAGCAGACAGTATGGTAACCCTATCAAGACAGCCTAGCAGAGAGCGTTTGTAGCCTAGCAGAGAGACAAAGAGCGTATCATTTATGTTTTAAATGACATTAGAATTTATAGTGATTTTGTTGATTATATTATATTGTGATACTCTAAATTTTTTTCTTTTTTATATATATATGGTTTTTACATATTTTTTATGTGGACGAATCCAAATGAACCAACCTTGATTATTTTTGTACCAGAATCAGTAACATAGATTGCTATACCATGATCCTACATGGTCATGCAATGAAGTTGTTTCCCAACTTAATGCTGAGAGGGGAATTCAAACAAGGGTCACACTACTCCTTGTGTCATGGTTTCATGGAATCCACCAGAGAGACAGATATAGAATTCAGGACATAAAATGTTTATTTGATCAAAATAGAGACAGCAGAGTGCCATATCTAAGCTGCCTTGGTTAGATATGTTTTGAAAGACAAGCCATTACATTGCAAGAATGAATCTGTGGCATTGTAGGAAGCTATCACAATTTATTTATTTATTATTTTAAAACTAAATAAAGCTGCCATGTAAATGTGTACCTGCATATCTGAGTTCCCCCTATTTCCTTTATGCCACAACTCGCTGGAGTTTTTAAAGTTTTTTTAATAATAATATTGCTATCTTTATTATTATACTGATTCGAGAAGGCTATTGGGCAGGGGCTAGATTGGTTAGAAAAGGACAAGAAAGTAACTTAGATGTGGAAGAACTGAGCTTTTGGAGTTAGAAGGAACTCCGTGTTCAAAATCAATGAAGAACACTGCTAGGCTGGATCTATGTTGGCTATTCCACCTAAGAAAAGGAATTAAATTCAAAATCATAGATGCTAAATCTCACCTTCCAAGACAAAGGATTCAAATCCTATACACTAAATCATATCCCCCCTTCCAAGTAAAAAGTATTCAAATTCTAAACTTTAATTCCAACCTTCCAAGTTAAATGATTCAAAAATTGTTTTGGTCTGTGTATAATTATGTATATTCTGAGGTGTTTATAAATTTTTTTTGCAGAGCAATGAGGCAGAGATCAATTTCAGGCAAGAGTGGTACATCCGATCCCAGTTTGACTTTCAAATCAGAATCTGAAATTGAAAACCAAGTTAGGGGTGGCAATGTCAATTATCAGTTCTGGACTGAAAGGAATATTTTCATAGGTTGTCTAGGATTCAGAATTATCAATGCTTTGCTTGTACAAACATATTTCAACCCTGATGAACACTGGCAAGCTCTTGAAGTTGCACATCGTATTGTTTTCGGGTAAGACTAATTTATTATACTGCAATATCATTTGATGTGGGTGTCAATGGTTGGTTGGTTTTGTTTACCAGTTATTGGTCAAATTTGATGGACCATAAATATAATATAAGCAGCAACAGAATTGAAAATTGACCTAATTCATTAGGCCAGCCCTCAAATTATAGATTTTGAAGACCTACCTGATCTTTAACATTGCCTCAATAATCAGTTTTGGAGTTCTGCTTATCATTTGTTTCTTCTTATGATGTCTGTTCATTTTTAATCTTTACTGAATTTGTGAAGATGTATAAGTTTTGTTATTTAGTTTAACTTTGAGTGGGAATAAATGCAATTTTTGTTGCATCATATTATTTTTAGCTATTTTAACAATATATTTAACTCATCAGATACGGTCATTTAACATGGGAATGGGAGAAGGGTATTCGGAGCTATCTTCATCCTTTGATATTTGCTTTGTTGTACAAGACACTTGCTATTTTTCAGCTGGACACAGTTTGGTTCATGGTAAAGCATTTGCCTTTGACATTAAGAGAAAAAATATACTATTGTAATGTGGTTTTTGTTATTTTTACTGGATGCAGATGTTTGTTTTAGTCCAGAAATCTTGAATCGTATTTTATTAGGTCTTATAACTTTGACCATGTATTTTAAAATTTTTCTCCTTATAAAATATGATTCAAATTGATTCAAAATTTTATATATAGTTTACGTTGAAATTAGAATCTTGGCCTAAAAGCAAACAGACAATGAAGAATCGTGCATTGTTGTTTCTTTAAGTGACAATGATAAAGGATTCTGTACAAGATTGAAAGAAGTTTACCATAAGTAGTAATGCCATTGTTGTTGGGTTTGTTTTTGCTCCCAGCAGAGTATAAAGAAAAATCACGCTTTTGGTGCCCTTCACATGCCATTGTGGTGCAGAAGCAACCAATGAAGCGACCAATGAAAGAAGAAAGCCTCCATGAAGGTATTGGGTTGGTTTCATAGGCCAAGTGCCTAGGAGGATCAAAGGATCCTTAGCATGTAATAATCAGTCCTGTTTTGTGAGGCCTGGTAGCATAGAGTGCACTATAAACTCTATGGTTAACTATGGTCAGGAGGACTTGGGATGGGTAGAGATAGGTTTGTCAATGTTTTTGGTGCAATGGAGGAAAATGCACCTTTGTTAGGTCTCTAGAAGTTTAGAGAGTCATTCCGTCCATTTAGATAAAAGTTGTTAACAAATTGTTGTCAAAAACTTTCATGTTGTTATTGACAACTCTTCGAATTTCATGTGACCAACGTTCACAACCATTCAAATTTGGTTGGAACAGTTTACTGGGCTGTATAAAGGATCAACCAATCCGTTTTTGGAGGTTGGTTGAAGGAGATTGAAAGAAACATTGAAATTCAATAAAAAAACTGCATTTTTTCTGAGAAAAACGACTGGTTTTTGGTCTGGCACGTGCCCGTACTGATTGGAATCTAAAATCTGGTTTCATGGAAGGTTTCTAAATCCTCTTAACTTTCGTTTGCAACCGGTTTTGAGCCCTGAGGTTGAGCGTGGAGGTAGAACCAGGTTGCTGAAGCCAGGAAGCCGCGTTTTGGGCCCTAGCCGCGGGTTTCTCCATTCACTCCTCCGTTTCTCCCAAATGAGCCAACGAAATACCTTATAAATTGGTGGAAGGGGGAATTGGAGGATGTATTCTAAGTTCCATATAGTCTTAAGAGGGATGGATGCAGTTTGGAGGAGTTTGTGTTGAAGAATGGCCAGGCATCCGAAATGTGACTGGCCCTGTTATAGTTGCAGACCCCATAACTCGTGACTGGATTGGAGCTGAAGCCCGAGACTTGGGATTTAATCATATTTTGGTTACCTTAAGAGATCCCAACCACTGTCCTCGAAAAACCATTAAATTTGTGAGGAGTCCCTTCATTAAGTGCCACAATTAGGCTTGTGAGCACTCTAAAACAGGAAGCTGGAATGCAGATCCAGAACCTGTCCTTTTGGGAGAGTTGCTGCTTCATGGAGGATGTCAAAGAAGTCCAATAACATTTGGGGGTTCTGTGGTAAAGCCTGGCATTAAACTCATAAAGTCAGGTTGCAGGGCTAGAAAGAACTCTGTACTAAAGTGACACCCGTGTCTAGAAGGGTTGATAGACTGGTCTGAGGGGTTGGTTAGGCCCTTGTAAGATCATGTGGGTTGGGTACAGTAGTTAGAGGCTTCGAAATAAGTTTGAAAATTTGTCCTTGGAATGTTGGAGCAGTCAGGGCATTGTGGGAACACTTGAATCTAGAGGGTCAAGTCAGACTTTGTGGATGTATTTGATAGGTGCTACCTGTTGATGTCAGTTTTGTACCACTAAATAACATATAGCAATTGAATACTTGATATAGAATATCAAACACTCAACCCTCTCTTGAAAAGTATATACTCATGAAGAACATGAGAAAACTTTAAGGTTCCTTACACCTGTGGATACTAACTCAGTTATATTAATGTGATTTGCTGGTTAATCACGTAGGTGGGCTTACGTTGTTTGTTCAAGGATGTCAAATTCTTGCCGTGATGATGATAAGATCTAGCTTTGCAATGTGTACTCAAATGATTTTCTAATTTATATCACTTCCAACTTTGCTCATCAAACTCCAACTACTAAACTACTTCTTGCTTTACTACTACTATGGAATGGAAAGATTAGCAAATGGACGGGGATCAAATCTAATGAAAGCTTTCCAGTGGCGCTACCTCCATAGATGCAATGATTCAAGGGGAATTAGACTAGATTACACACAAGGCTTTTTAACATGCCACTAGGATGCTAGTGGCCTAGTATATAGATCCCTATCAAACATTCACCAATATCACCATACAACTAGCCATCTACTTCTATTCTTACTTTAACAGCTTTGAAATGAAATCTACTTTAATAACTCAATGAAATCTACTTTAATAACTCAATGAAATCTAACTTTAACTATTGGAAGTAGAAACCATGCAATAACACCAAGTGTTCTTAATCACCATGCAAGACACAACAATGATAAAAGAAGCAATTTTGGTATTATATAAGCAACAATTTTCTTCAACCCTTTACAAATGAGAGTACATGGCCTTATATAGAGGCTCAAAATTACAACCAACGGTAGAGATTATGAGGCAAAACCAACGATCCAGATTGAATCCCAGAAACCCTAATTAGAGTTGCCACTCCATCGGCCAATGAGAAGACACCACCTCATCAATGGACCAATGAAAAAAAAAGGAAAAGTGGCAACCAATGAGAAGGCACCAGAATGGTAGCCAATCAGAATCAGACACCTATCCTACCCAAGAAGAAAGGAGAATTTGCCACTTGGGGCTTACATTAAATGATCTAATACAATTCTACCCTTTTCTTTCATCTTCTTAGCCAAGGCAATGAACTTGACTAACATGTTGTTGACTTCCTCCATGGGAGGGCAAGGTATATGCCTCATTCTGAGCTCAGGTGTGTTCATCATGTTCTTTGTTGCTCGTAGTGTCTTCTCGCTCTCCTTCTCATCATCCTTTGCAAACTCGATAAGGGCCCTGAGAGAGGCAAGGACGCCCAAATGTTTCTTCCTGATGGCAACCTTCCCTAACGCTTCCAATCTCGATCCAAACTCCGTCTCATTAAAATTCTCCTCTTTGATATCTTCAAAATCAAGTGCAACCCTCGCATCGCTTAGCATGTTTGAAATGTAAGTGTCGATGCTTGGACTGTATTGTGCAATCTCATCCCGTATCTCTTCGAGTGTCCTCAATCTGACAGTCAAGGCAACATACCAAGCCTCAACAATACTTTTTCCTCTTTCATTCACCAACTTGGCCCTCACCAAGAATCCTTCTGATAGCTTTATAGCTGCCTGTAACCTGGGAATGGCTAAGTCTCGGATTGGAAGGAAATCCTTCCACTCCCTTCAAATGTTCTGAATTTGTCCCTAAGAGACACAAATGACCTGAATGTCAAGATAAAGGCAGGCAAGAACTTTTGCCCATCTTGTATTGTGTCACTGATCCAAGCTTTGGTTTCTTGCACCTGAGCTGATATCTCTTCCATATTGCTCCCACTATTTTGTGGAAGGGCTGCCTGATGCAATTGTTGGATAGGCTGACACACACCTTGATAGCAATCTCTCCAATACCTGTTTTCAACCTCCAACTTCACAATCCTTTCGTTTGCCTTCCTCAACTTTTCTCTAATCGAAACCATGCCTTCCTGAATCTCCTCACACTCCATGTCATCTATGATTCTTCCCATGTCATGCTCTACTATCTCATATTCTTGGGCTACAATCTCGCCTACCGCCTTGCTAACCTTTGGTATAGCAATCTGAACCTTCCGGTGACCATCATCATCATTCCTGATTACCTTTGTCACTGTTCCCGCAATTTGTTTCTGTCTTGCATCATCTTCCTTTTCCACTAACCCTTGAATGTCCTCAACTGTTCGGATGGCCACAACCTCGCCCCTTGGCATAAGCATCTATCTCAACCATAGTGGTGTAGTGCATCTCCCCAAATTTGGATTTGGTTCGACTAGCAAAGCATCACCAACAGCCTTAGGTGCTTGGCTTCCTTCCTCAACTGATAGAGCCTCGTCATCGATTAGTTTATCTCCCTCATCACTGACTGTCACATCTGTTAGAATAACTGAGAGCGGGGTGAATCAGTTATCCAGTGTCCCAATACAAAATGTATAATTCAAATCTATTTCTTCAATTTCTGCTATCGGTAGACAATAAATACTTTCACTATCTTCAATTGCATGTGCGCATTTCTTTCTCGGCTTGTCGTTTGTTCGCGTGTTGCCTGGCGGTCATTTTTTTTAACTTTCTGCGAACTAGCGATTACCTGTGGTCGCATATTCTCATGTTCCTAGCGGCTTATCTCTTAACTGTTTGCGACTTGGTGTGGCGGTTTCTGTTCTTTAGTCGCGTATTCGCGTGGTCTCCGGGCTCGGGCTTTCTGACACATCTAAGATCTAACGGTGGGCGCTAATTCTCATGAGATGTGTCAGAGCTTTGCGCTTTTACACTGATCGTTGATCTTTCCCGATGACGTAGCCTTTTTCTCATGCGGGTCCACTTGCCAGGTATTCTGATTTGGAAGTTTTTTATTGGTCCACGTAGTATGAGGTAGAATCCTGTCAGTGGGACCGGTCTTCTTGGCATTTTGGCAGGTTAAAGTCCGTTTTAATCTTGTGGCTGTCGTTATACCGTTAATGAAATATGCTCGACCTTTAATGCAGCGGTATAGCGACAGCCATTGATTCTTGTAAGAGATTCGTGGGTCCATGATTACACGTAGGCACAGTTGGCGCTATTTGATTCGTCCATGTATTTGCACAGTGGCTTGTTGTCAGTGGGACCCGGTTTCCGGATGTGTCAGAGGGTCTTGGTCTTGTCAGAGGATCAACGGTGGGCGTGTCTTCGCAAGGGATGTGTCAGATGTATGAGATTTTGAGACGACCGTTGATTCTGCTGAGTGACGTAGCCTTTTCTTTCGGCGGGTCCACTGCTACGTGTACTTAGTTGGCGAACTGTGATTGGTCTAGGTGTGTTGAGGTGGACTTGTCAGTGGGTCTGCCAGTCTCAAGGAAGTTAATACACTGCATGATCTGACAGTTGTTGTGATACTGTTGATCGGAGATGCACGATGAATATGTCAGCGGTATGGCGACAACCGTCGATCTTCACTGAAGGGGAAAGCTTTGCGGTGGGTCCTTTGTTAGTGATGACTGGGCGGAGATAGCAAATGATGCAGTGACATGTGGCAGTTTGCAAGCGGGCCCAGGTGGGGTCAAAGGTCTTAGCGGTCCGGACAAAAGTGTTTTGCGGCCGACAAATTTTTAAAGAGTTTGCTCATTCGTGTAATAAAGTGGAGATATCCTAAATTGACTGGCGATTCGGCGAACAACGTTCGCGTAATAGCTAAAAGAATTGGTAGAGAGATGAAACTTTTGGCGAATAGGCGGAAGGGTCTTTGGTCTCCAGTTCGCTAAAAGGACCGGAGTTTGTTGTTTTCCTTTGTTTGCTGATTCGCTGGAGTTAGTGATGGGTTAAGGTTTCACTTTGCGAATAGGAAATGCGCTGTCGCGTAATTGCTAAATGTAAACCAGGATTCCTTTTAAAGTTAAGATTTAAAAGACCGCGAAAGGGAGAAATCGGACGGTCACGACTTGAAGTTGGCTCAGATTTAAATATCAACCGCTGATTTACTGCAGGTGCCATAAAGTAGCCGTTTGTTTTCAAATTTGAATTTGCAGAGGGTTTCTCAGCGACAGAAAGGATCGAAATTGAATGTTTTCACGGCCAAATTTGATTTGTTTGGTGGCGCTTGCTGTTGCAGTGTGGTCCAGGTTGTGCCGTGATCGTTTGCAGGGTTTGTACTTTGCGGTTTTGTGCTCGAGGCATGTTGCAGGTGGTTGAGAGGGTTGACATTTAGGCATTGTTCACGATTCTCAGTACCTTCTCAGTGAGATTTTCATGATTGAGGATCAGTCCGAGGCTTGTCTTCTCCTGGTTGCTTGGGTTTCTTCCCTGTAATAAATTTGTAGCCGTTTCAGGTTGGTTGGGTGGTTGAAACCCTAACCTTAAGTCATCCATGGCTTGTTGCATTCTCTTTGAGAATTCCAAGATGACTAGGTAGTATAAGTTGCAGAATTTTTGATTTTTGTGTGGTTCCAAAACTTTCTTTGGTCCCAGCTGGTTGTTAATGGTGTTTTATTGATAGAGGAGCTGGATTTTGTGTCTTTTCCTATCTTTGTGTTATTCTGATTGTATGTTGATTCTGAATATATTAATGAGAATGTTATTGAGTCCCAATCTTGCATTTGTGTATGTCTTCTTGTTTTGGTTCTAAGCTCATATATGTTAATGTCACAAAGTGTATTAGCATATGGTAAACAAAGAGTATTGTGAAGTCATCTCTGAGTTTCTAACAAAGTTAGGATTAAAGTCTTTTAGGTGGGTTCAGTGAGTTTGCAACCAAGTAAGAATCTGATGTCCTTGTGTCTGAGGGAGAAGGGTAATAGGCAAAGCACTTATCCTGGATTCAGTTGTGTTTGAATTAAGGTATTCAGTTGATGTATGTAATTGGGTGACTCTTTGCCCTAGGTTAAGGCACTGGTCCATTCGCTGGAGGCATTTCATTGTTGTCAACCACACACACACACATTCAAATGATAAAATCTTAAATCAGTTAGTAAAGAGTATATAGTTATATATCATTTTAGACTCCTTTAGAGAAGTGAGTCAAGGGTACACCCGCCTGAGCATTGAGGCTCAAAGTGTAGGAGGATCTCTTCTGATCCTTGTTAATTGGCCCTCTTTCTTGTAGACTTTGGAGTGGTGATAGAGTCAAAGTATTATTTAAGTTATCCATCAAAGTATAACTCTGCAAGTGAAGATCAAAGGGAACTCCCAACACCATGTATCATTTTTGCTTACTTTAGAGATCAGTGCTGTCTCTTCATGTTTCTCTTCTTCTGAGTCATCTTTCATAGCAACAAATACAACTTCTATATCATCATCAGAATCAGATTTAGTTTCAATATCTTCGGCCATGTAACATACCTTTTTGCCTTTTTCATCTCGGTTGTCTCTGTTGTAGTGTTGGTAGCCTCTGTTGACTCTTCTCCCATAGCTTCCTTCAGATCAGTCTTTGGATCTATCATCATCTTTCTTCTGTGGACATCTAGCAGCGATGTGACCGACTTCTTTATAATTGAAGCATGCTAAAGGTAGCTTACCTCTATACCTTCCTTTTCCTTTGGGCAATTTTCTGGCCATAAGTGCTTCAAGCTCATCAAGTTCATCATCGGTATTGTCATCACTATCACAATTCTTACTATTCCTGCTAGACTTTCCAATCTTCAAAGAAGACATGAAAGCGGATTCAACAGAAGGAACAACACTGTTATCAAAGTTGTTTAATTCAAAGGTTGTAAGTTTACCAATCAGAGTGTCAAGAGTAAGGTTGGATGTAGCTCTTGTTTCATGAATTGCAGAAATCCTAATTGTATAAATTGGTAGCAGAGTTCTGAGAATCTTGCTTATCACTGTTTCACCATCAATTACTCCATCAGATGCTCTAATAGTATGTACCACCTCTTTGAGTCTATTTGAATATTGGACAATGTTCTCACCTTTTTTCATTCTAATATCATCAAATCTGCCTCTCAGACTTTCAGCTCGGGCTCTTTTGACATTCAAATCTCCACTGTATATTTGTGCTAATTTATCCCACATTTTTTTGGCAGTCGTGCATGTCTTGATATCTTCAAATTCAGTGTCGGTACAGGCAGCGGCAAGTTCCATCATAGTTACATTGTGTTCATGTTTGTCCTTCAATTGATCAAGGGTTAAGGGACCAGTGGGCGGTTGCCTGTAGCCATTCTCCATCAGCTCTATTGCAGAATTCCCAATTCCAGATATGTGCAGCTTCATTCTGCTTTGCCATACTGCGAAGTTCTCTTTGTTCAGTTTCGATACTTCCCTCTTATACATCTTGAGACCTTTATGCTTAAGTCCTTAAAACTCTGTTCCAAGCAACCACAGCTCTGATACCAATTGTTAGAATAACTGAGAGGGGGGTGAATCAGTTATCCAGTGTCCCAATACAAAATGTATAATTCAAATCTATTTCTTCAATTTCTGCTCGTCGGTAGACAATAAATACTTTCACTGTCTGTGCTTTTACCGATTATCAATCTAATACTATAACAGTTTACTGATCAAATCTAACATGTAACATGTAAAGAATGATAACAAACAAATATCACAATCAACATATAACACAAAAGATTTAACGTGGAAACCCTGTAAAGGGAAAAACCACCTGGGACCGGCAACCCAAAATTGTTCACTCTTCTAAAGTGAGGTCGGTTAAGACCTAACCTTGTTAAAGGTTACAAACACACTGTCAGGTGTGACCTTGTTAGAGGATTTTAGAATAGAAGTTATTGTCCAACCAACATTCACTATGGGTTGACAGGATAACAATGTTCATTCTATGAATGATACATCATAAGACTTTCAGAGTCCACTCGGTTAAGAGATTTTGACTGTATACAATGGTTAAATATGTAACAGTAAATGACCTTCCTTAATACAACTTCAATTGTAGATTACAGATCAATATTTAGTCCATACAAATCCTTTTGATCAATATTTCACTTCAGATTCAATACTATATCAACTTACTGTCCGTTGGTAATTGCTCTCTGTAGCTCAGTAATTGTTCTGCAGCTCGGTTCTTACTAACCAGTATGATCAGAATGCATGAAAACCTTGTTCACGCGATACTCCTGCAGCTTCTACTTCTTCCGGCATCCTTCTTAAAGGAATTCTGTTCTCTTATATAGATGAGTAAATCATTTTCTTCTCCACCATCAGATTTTGCCGCTTAACCACATTCATAGATTTTGCCGCTTCAAACTTTCTCAGTACTTGTGTCAATAACACGTTTCAATCTTCTCCGTTAGATCTTCCTTGAATTTCGTCAGCCGTCGATCTGTGTTACAAACATTATCTGTTACCTCGATGTTATACTTTTGCCAGCTCATCAATCTTATCAGCTAAACTGATCATTTAATTCATTCTGTTCCGCTTGGTAAACAAAGAAATGCGTCGGTGAACACTGCTCGGTTAATACTGCGATCGGTATACACTACACTCCGTCGGTGTATACTAGAAATGCTTCATTTACCGACAACACTGCTTTGTGTCTTTCAGCTCTATACTTCATCATAGATGAATGCAACATAATAAAGTCAATATCATTAAGTCATAGACTCATCAACAAGTTACTCAATGTTTTTTTATCCTCATCTGTAATGTACATCTTTCTCCATGTAGATTTCTCTATTCTCCATCTCTTTTTCACCTTTTTTCAGATGTGTCGGTATAGTAACTTACAAGATAAGTGCTGTCAAACTAGTTGACATCAATGACAACATAATATTGATTTAATCAAATTGCATATCTAATCAGCAACTCCTCAGTGAACTTTACTCACAAATTCTTCAATTAGATTCCAAATCAGTTGTAGTTCAACAACATCATCCTTAAACTAGTTCTCCGAGAGAGGAGAGTACTCTGTGCTGTTACTGTAGCCACTTGACTCCGAATCAGAGCTCACCTCTACCGCTGCCCTATGTTTACTTGTATCAACTTCTTGGCTTCTAGCCTCAATCATGCTCTCTCGATGGCACTGTATTCTGTTTCTTTGCTGGAGGTTCGTGATGTTCTTTGTCTTTCTCAACCTCCAAACTCCTCTTCTTACTTTTAACTGATTGCTACCGCTGCTGGCTACTGCCTCCACCCAGCTGTTCGACTAACTCCGCTGGATTCTCCTCCTCTGGCTTCATCTTTTCATAGGTAAGGTGTACCTTCCGACCTTGTACTTGCCTTAGCTTTCTGTTGTACCACCACTCAGTGTGTAGATCAACTACTCTTGTAACTACTTCTAAGGAAGGATCACGATGATCACCCCAATCCACTGGACTCAACTCTGTTAACTCTACTGTACTGTAATCTTCTCTTAGCACATCTTCATCATCTTCGAGCTAGTCTGGAATGTCAAGACCTCTCCATCTGATGGCCCTCATCATGCCGACCGATAACCTTGAGAAAGCCAACTTCCTCACATGAAAGTCATCCTGCACATTGCCCCGAAAATCCTCTATAGTAGGGATATGCCTGATTGGGTCCCCATGAGATGCCTTGATTAGGCCATTAGGATCGAATTTTTGCCTTGCCCTATGCCATCCTAGATGATATTGTTCTAACTCTTTTCCTGCAGCTGCAAAGGCGACAGGATTGGGGCAACTATCATTGCCTATCATGAGTGAGAAGGTAACCCCTGTCTCACCTTTGAGCTTCATCATTTTGTCATATTGCTCAAGTTGCCTAGCCAACTCCATCAAAACTATCCTATTGGGTGGGTACCTTGGAAGCCTCTTGGGACAAGCTGTGCATCTAGCCACTCTGATATATGTGAACTGCGAAAACTGGATGAACCAACTCCCATACTTCTTGACTTTTGCCTCTACTTCCGGTGAGAGCCTCCTAGCAGGTGTCCCCTGCAGTACCCTTATTGTCTTCATGGCAAAGGCATCATAAAATATCTTGTAGTCCTTGGTGCTGTGCAAATGAAGTTGCGGATAGCACTCATGCACCAAGCATTATTCGGGCCCGTTGCCAATCACTCCTAAAGCCCTTGAGCGGAGCCCATGACTCAGTTGAGAAGCACAATAAGGTCGCCATACTCTGGTTTGAAATCTGACCTGGTGAGCCTTGACGACTTGGTAACTCCTTTCTTGCCTTCGTGCAACCAATTCTGCTTTAGTAGAGCGAGGTAGAAATCCTGACTATCTTGAAAGAACTTGGCCGCCTGATCCGTCAACACCACTATCATGCCCTTGTGCTAGGGTATATTGAACACTTCCTCTACCACCTGCCCATTGATGTTAGCCAACACCCTCTTTCCTTTATCAAAGATGATGGACTTAGTCACAATATCAAACCGAGATGCACACTCCATCACCAACTCCGGACAAGGCAAGGTAGGAGGGAAGGTGACAGCTTCCACAATTCCACACTTGCTGATCTTCTTTGCCATGGAGGAGTGGCCTTCTTTCAACCTATCTCTCAATTGTATCATGTCCACTGTGCCGACATTGGTGTCACCCACTTGCTTCAATTTTGAGAAGAAGGTGGTCTTGGACATCATGTCTTCCTTGTCTTTCTTGGTATACATTCTCCTTGGGTTCTTGCTTGCACTAGCATTCGCCATCCTAACCCTTATTTTTGCCTCTTCTTTCTACACTGAGATGGGACTACACTTATTTTTGCCCCTCCAATCCTAGGGATGGAACTACCACTCATTTCTGCCTCTTCAATTTCTATCACACTACACTTATCTCTGCCTCTTCGCTTAGGGATGGACTACCACTTATTTCTGCCTCTTTGAAAACTTATGAGATGGACTACACTTATATCTCCCTTTTTCGTTCCTAGGGGTGGGACTACCACTTATATCTCCTTTCTCCAAATCCTAGATGAAAACTACACTTATATCTCCCAACTTCAAGCCCTAGATGAAATGATGAAGTGGTGGATGAAAGATGCAAGCAAGAAATGGGAAAAGAACCAAGTAAGAACAAAGGAAGAAATCTGCCTTACTAACCAGCCTTCACCAACAAATTTGAAGCTCCTCTTCTACACCAAACAAGCCCTCTCTCCACCAAAGAAGAAGAAGACACCAAAATCTGCAGTCCTCCAAAAATTTCGCAAGTCTGCCCTATGTTGGCAGCCTCCTTTTGACAAAATAGCAGTCTCCCTTTTGAATTATTTTCGTAAGTCTGCCCCAAACAGCAGTCTCACAAATCTGTAGCCTTTCTATGATTTTCACAGCCCTTCTAGATAATTTTGCATGCCCAAAAATAGTAGCCCCTTCTACAATTTCGCTGCCTTCATCTAAATTCGCAGGTCTGCCTTCTCCAAAAAAAATTGCAGATCTGTCCCTGAATTTCGCAAGTCTGCCCTTGCTCTGATTTTCGCAAGTCTGCCCCACATGCAGCCTCTCTTAACAAATTCGCAGGCTGCCCTTGAATAAATAGCAGGCCTCCACCTTTAGATTCGCAGGTTGCACTACTAAATTTGCTGCCCTTATAAATTTCGCAAATGTTGCTACTGCTCCTGCCAAGAGAAATGAGGAGGAAGGCTCCCCCTTTATACTGATTTTTCCCTCCAAAAAAGCAGGGCCGATTTTCTAGGAGGAAAAAATAAATTAAAATTTGCCAAATCTAAAACATGAATTAAATGAAAAAAATTGCAGATCCCTAGGGATACTGAAATTAATTTTGAAATTGCCCAATAATTAATGAAAAAAATTGCAAGGGGCTGGGAAAAGAGCTGGGGCTGCCTTGGAGGTGGAAAAATTAATTTGTTAAGCCCTATGCAAGCAAATTTCGAAAATTAGATGGGGCTGCCAGTTGTAATTTTGGGATTTCCTCAAGAAAATTAATTTTATTGCATTTAATCACAACAACCTCACCAAAAAATCAAAATTTGCAAGCCAATCACAATTCAAACAATTTCAAATTCTCATTTATTCATTTCCCACTTAAAATTTTGAAAATCTCCCCCCTTGGCAATTTAATCTTTGTTATTTCACAATCCAAAAATCATTTAGCAATTTAATTTCCATTTGGCAATTAATTTCAAATTTGGCCATTTTAAATTAAATTTGGCAATTTTAAATCTTCATTTAATTTCCATGTTTCACAACCAAAAATCTATAAGATTTTCCCAAAAATATCCAAATTCACAATTAAATTTTGAAAATGTTCAAGTTATTCAATTTCATCAATTTTCAAAATTCATCCAAGTCCAAAATTTGCAATTTTGTCTCACCAGATATCATTCTAACAATCGAAGAAAACGTTCTCATTGAATTTCGTTTGGCCTGGAGACAAAATCTATTGTTTAAGAAAACCAATGTTTCGCACAAGGTGAAAACAAGCTATACCCCCCAGGCACTTCAAAAACATCTGAGGTGTAAAATTTTCATTCCGAAACCTCTGGATCGCCCAAAAATTCGCTAAGGCACCCAAATACCCGAATCTGGGAAAAATGCCAAGGCCTGCTCAAAAAAAATGGGTGTCCCCAAATTCTTTGGGGCAATGGTGTGAAAACCTCACAACACTACCATACAGTGGAGTCATGGGGTTACATATGGAAGTGAATCAGAGTTCTGAGGAGGTACAAATAATGTGAGAGGCTTGATTGAGATACTCTATAACAGAGTTGAGTAGTTGTTTGATAGAAGCAAGGCTACACTTGAGGGGATACAAGTGATTGCTGATCAAACCTCTACATCAATTGGTATCAGAGCAAGAAAGATCCTTAGGAGAAGGATTGGAAACCATGTCTGCAAATGAAGAAGATACAGAGATCCCATCAAGGATCACTAATGTCGAACTGACAAAGATTGTGAAGGAGCAGATGGCCCAAAACAAAGATTTGAGGAGAGAAATAGAGAGACTCAAAGGAAAGGTTGATAGGAAGGGTGATGGAGACTCTGATGAAGAAAGGAGTGAAGAAGAGCCCCTTGAGTAGGAAGAGGAAGAGGTTCTTGCAGATCAGAGACTACTCTTGAAGACCTTGAAGTCCATGGAGAGGATGACCATGGATACCAAACTAGATCTGCCCATGTATAATGGAAAGATGGATCTAGAAGCACCGATGGATTGGGTTGACACTCTTGCAAGTTTCTTTGACTGCGAAGATATACCTGAGAATCAGAGGGTAAAGATTGCCAAGTCAAAGTTGAAAGGACCTGCACTCACATGGTGGAATTTCACTCAAGATGAAAGGGTGAAGAATGACAAAAGACAAATAACTACTTGGAAGAGGATGGTAACCTTGCTCAGAGAGGCATACGTCCCTAAAGATTATGAAGTTCAACTTCATAAGGAGATGAGTTTGAGGCAGAAAGAACTAGATGTCTCAAGTTACACCGAAGAGTTTTAGAGGCTGGTCATGAAATCCAAGACAACAGAGCATGAATGTGAAAAGCTTGCAAGGTACATGCAAGGATTGAGGATTACCATCCAAGATGAACTGAGTTTGAGTAATCCTACCATAGTATAGAAATGCTATCAGTTAACATTGAAGGTTGAGGAAAAACTCAAGAGGAAACAGGAACAAGGTGGTAGAGGAAGAGGACAAAAAGATTTTGGAAACCAAGGCAGAGGCATGTCTAGTGGGAGAGGACAAGGTCCCAAGGACTATGGAGAATCAAGCCATGAACATAATCAAGGAGAGAGCAGCTCTAGGGGATCCTTTAGGGGAAGGAGATCAAACTCTAGAGGAAGATTTGGGGGAAGAGGCACGGATGTCATCAAATGCTTTAGATGTCATCAGCTCGGGCACTTAGCATCAAATGTCCTGAAAAGGGAAACAAAAATGGTGAAAGGAGAGCCAATTTAGTGAGGGATGAAGACACCCGCAGCGTACACTCACATGAATCCTTTGCAGCACCTGAACAAGGAGATTCACTCATGATGAGAAGGACTTTGATCAAGGCACCTAGTGCACCAAAGCCACCCCAAAGAAAGACACTTTTCAGAACTACATGTTAAGTGGGAAACAAGGTATGTAGAGTGGTTATTGATTCCGGTTCTACTAATAATTTGGTATCTCTTGAAGCAGTTGAGAAGTTGAAACTAGAAAGGATTACGCACCCCACACCCTACAAGGTGTCATGGCTCACAAAAGGACAGCATACAGTCATTGAAGAGCAAGCATGGATAGAGTTTTAGATTGGGAAGTACAAAGATAAAGTACTTTGTGACATAGTACCTATGGATGCATGCCACTTGCTCTTGTGGAGGCCATGGCAATATGACTTGGAGGCACACCATGATGGAAGGAAGAACACCTACTCCATAAGACACCAAGGTAAGAAGGTAACTTTACTACCCATGCCTGACAATGGTGAAGAGCAAAAAGATTCCAAGTTTTTGTTTGTAGGAGAAAAATAATTTTTAAAGGTGTTGAAAGAGGAAGATACTCCTTGTTATGCTTTGATTGTATTAGCAAAACAAGAAGAGGGGAAGGTATTGAAAATAAAAGAGGAACCTAGGAGAGTAGGTCGTAAGGAGGTAGCAGATTTGCTAGAAAGGTATAAAGAAATTGTAACGAAGGAGTTACCAAATACCTTACCCCCAATCAGAGAGATTAGCCATAACATTGATCTAATCCCTGGAGCCACACTTCCAAACAAGGCAGCCTATAAACTCACACCCCAGCAAAATGAAGAGATGTCCAAGCAAATCCAAGAACTTTTGGAGAAGGGTTTGATTACCAAAAGTTTGAGCCCATGTGCTGTCTTTGCCCTATTAGCACCTAAGAAGGAAGGGACTTGGAGGTTGTGTACGGATTCTAGAGCCATTAATAGATTCACTATTAGGTATAGGTTCCCTATGCCTAGAATTGAAGACCTACTGGACCATCTACGGGGTGCAAGGTACTATTCAAAGGTGGATTTGAAGAGCGGGTACCACCAAATCAGAATAAGGGCTGGAGATGAATGGAAGACAGCGTTTAAAACTAATAAAGGGCTGTATGAATGGAGGGTAATGCCTTTTGGATTATCCAATGCCCCTAGCACATTCACGAGGCTCATGAATGAGGTGTTAAAAACATTTCTTGGCAAGTTTGTAATTGTGTATTTAGATGATATCCTTATTTTCAGCAAGACTAAGGATGAACATTTGAAACATCTGAACTTGGTCCTTAAAAGATTGCAAGAGGAAAAGCTCCTGATAAACTTGGATAAGTTTGTTTTTATGCAGGAAGAATTGGTATATCTTGGTTTTGTGGTTTCAAGTGGAAGCATAAAGATGGATCCAGAAAAGGTGGAAAGCATCTTGAATTGGCCCTCTCCAAGGACCATGACCGAGGTTAGAAGTTTCCATGGGTTGGCTTCTTTTTACAGGAAGTTCATAAGGGGATTCAGTCAGATTTGTGCACCAATTTTGGAGACTATCAAAGGTGGGCAGAAATGCAAGTTTGTGTGGACCAAGGGGGCTGAAGAGGCTTTTCAAAGTCTGAACAAAAGGTAGCAAAGCAGCCTATACTGGCTTTTCCAGATTTTCAAAAGATTTTTGTGATTGAATGTGATGCTTCTAATGTGGCTATAGGGGCTGTTTTAAGCCAAGAGGGAAGACCCATTGCATTTTTCAACGAAAAGTTGAATGAGGCTAAGAGGAAGTACTCCTCTTATGATCTTGAGATGTACGCTTTAGTACAAGCCTTAAAGAAATGGAGGCACTACCTCCTTCCAAAGGAATTTATTGTTTTTACCGACAACCAAGCACTCAATTTTTTGAACAGCCAGGAGAAGTTGAGTCACAAACACATGAAGTGGGTTGAATCAATCCAAGCATACACATTTTCAATCAAGCATAAGAAAGGAGTTGCTAACAAGGTGGCTGATGCTTTGAGCAGGAGGGCCATGACAGTGCAAGAACTAAAGTTGCAAAGTGTAGGTATTGATTCCTTGAAAGGTATGTATGAAAATGATGAGGATTTTCATGAGATTTATAAGGTTTGTTCTGATTTTTCTGAAGCATATCATGTTGAATATGCTGATTACTTGATCCAAGATGGCTTGATGTTTAAAGGACATCAACTATACATTCCTAGGTGTTCTATGAGAGACAACATAGTGAAAGAGAAGCATTGTGGAAGTATGAGTGGACACTTTGGGCTGGATAAAACTCTTGAACAGGTAAGAAGACATTATTTTTGGCCTAAAATGCAGGGGGATGTAAGGAAGTTTGTTGAACAATGCACCATTTGTCAAAAAGCCAAGGGCACTTCCACTAATGCTGGGTTGTATCAACCATTACCCATACCTACAAGGCCATGGGAAAGTTGTAGTATGGATTTTGTAATGGGACTGCCTAGGACCCAAAAAGGTTTTGATAGCATCTTTGTTGTGGTAGATAGGTTCAGCAAGATGGCCCATTTCATGCCATGTAAAAGTACAAGTGATGCAACCTATGTGGTAAATCTGTTTTTCAAAGAAATAGTGAGGATACATGGGCTTCCTCAAACTATTGTATCTGATAGGGATGTGAAATTCATTGGACACTTTTGGAGAACCTTATGGAAAAGGTTGGGAACAAACTTGAACTTTAGTTCAGCCTATCATCCCCAAACGGAAGGGCAAACTGAAGTTGTCAATAGATCTTTGGGCAATCTATTGAGATGCTTGACAAAGCAATACGGAGATAAGTGGGATAATGTTCTTCCACAAGCTGAATTTGCCTTTAATGATTCGGTAAACAAAAGTACAGGTAGAAGTGCATTTCAGATTGCGTATGGTCAGAATCCAAGGGGCATATTGGAGTTGAGGGATCTTCCTCAAGATGGGCAAGTGAGTGCTCATGGAGAACAATTTGCTGACAGCATGAAAGAAATCCATGATCAAGTAAGGTTGGCATTGCAAAAAAGTTCACAAAAGTATAAAGAGAATGCTGATAAGAAGAGGAGGGATGTGCAATTTCAGGTAGGAGATTTGGTATGGGCATACCTAAGAAAGGAGAGGCTGCCTAAGGGCAAACATACAAAACTTCTCATGAAGAAAGTGGGTCCTTGCAAGATTTTGAAGAAGCATGGGCTGAATGCCTATGAAATCTCTTTTCCATCTCACCTTGGTATTTCTCCTATCTTCAATATCTATGATCTAACGCCATATAAAGGTCATTTTGATGCAGGTTCAGAGATCCATGTTGATGAATTGCAGGCAAATACTGCAGGTATTCCGTCCCATGCACCCAAGAAACCGGAGATCATTGATATAAGGGTCATCAAAAGAACCAGGAACAATGTGTACAAACAATACCTTGTGAAGTGGTCTGGACAATCTGAAGAAGATGCCACTTGGATGGATGAGGCAGCATTGCAGAAGCACGGTACTTCATTGGAACAGCTTATCTCAAGTGGAATTGAGATCGATCCACCCGGGGAGTATGGTGCAAGAGAAACCAATGAAAGAAGAAAGCCTCCATGAAGGTATTGGGTTGGTTTCATAGGCCAAGTGCCTAGGAGGATCAAAGGATCCTTAGCATATAATAATCAGTCCTGTTTTGTGAGGCCTGGTAGCATAGAGTGCACTATAAACTCTATGGTTAACTATGGTCAGGAGGACTTGGGATGGGTAGAGATAGGTTTGTCAATGTTTTTGGTGCAATGGAGGAAAATGCACCTTTGTTAGGTCTCTAGAAGTTTAGAGAGTCATTCTGTCCATTTAGACAAAAGTTGTTAACAAATTGTTGTCAAAAACTTTCATGTTGTTATTGACAACTCTTCGAATTTCATGTGCCCAACGTTCACAACCATTCAAATTTGGTTGGAACAGTTTACTGGGCTGTATAAAGGATCAACCAATCCGTTTTTGGAGGTTGGTTGAAGGAGATTGAAAGAAACATCAAAATTCAATAAAAAAACTGCATTTTTTCTGAAAAAAACAACTGGTTTTTGGTCTGGCACGCGTATGTACTGATTGGAATCTAAAATTTGGTTTCATGGAAGGTTTCTAAATCCTCTTAACTTTCGTTTGCAACCGGTTTTGAGCCCTGAGGTTGAGCATGGAGGTAGAACCAGGTCGCTGAAGCCAGGAAGCCGTGTTTTGGGCCCTAGCCGCGGGTTTCTCCATTCACTCCTCCGTTTCTCCCAAATGAGCCAACGAAATACCTTATATATTGGTGGAAGGGGGAATTTGAGGATGTATTCTAAGTTCCATATAGTCTTAAGAGGGATGAATGCAGTTTGGAGGAGTTTGTGTTGAAGAATGGCCAGGCATCCGAAATGTGACTGGCCCTGTTATAGTTGCAGACCCCATAACTCGTGACTTGAGTGGAGCTGAAGCCCGAGACATGGGATTTAATCATATTTTGGTTACCTTAAGAGATCCCAACCACTGTCCTTGAAAAACCATTAAATTTGTGAGGAGTCCCTTCATTAAGTGCCACAATTAGGCTTGTGAGCACTCTAAAAACAGGAGGCTGGAATGCAGATCCAGAACCTGTCCTTTTGGGAGAGTTGCTGCTTCATGGAGGATGTCAAAGAAGTCCAATAACATTTGGGGGTTCTGTGGTAAAGCCTGGCATTAAACTCATAAAGTCAGGTTGCAGGGCTAGAAAGAACTCTGTACTAAAGTGACACCTGTGTCTAGAAGGGTTGATAGACTGGTCTGAGGGGTTGGTTAGGCCCTTGTAAGATCATGTGGGTTGGGTACAGTAGTTAGAGGCTTCGAAATAAGTTTGAAAATTTGTCCTTGGAATGTTGGAGCAGTCAGGGCATTGTGGGAACACTTGAATCTAGAGGGTCAAGTCAGACTTTGTGGATGTATTTGATAGGTGCTACCATACAGTGGAGTCATGGGGTTACATATGGAAGTGAATCAGAGTTCCAAGGAGGTACAAATAAGGTGAGAGGCTTGATTGAGATACTCTATAACAGAGTTGAGTAGTTGCTTGATAGAAGCAAGGCTACACTTGAGGGGATACAAGTGATTGCTGATCAAAACCTCTACATCACATTGTCTTTCTATTGCCCCCCTAATCTTAATAACTATTTCATAAGTCAGCACACTGATTGTAAGCTTTTATCGCCTATGTTCTCTTTGATTCGAGTGGACAAGAGAGTAATATTTTGTAAGTTATATGACCATTTTCTCTACTAGTCCTTGATTTGGATTAACTTTTGCCCCTTGTGATCAAAATTGTGCAGAGAGCACTGTACAATGTTAACATCTAATATGATTCTGATGTTTGTGACAGATCATTGCCTAACTGCTTAAAACCCTGTAAAATGTAAATAATTTTTTTGCTTATTGGAATTTCAAGTTTCAACTAGACTTGTATGAATTTCTCACATGTTCACCAATCAGAGACATTCTAATTTCTGTAGATTTGTAATTCATAGCTATAGACAGAATTTGAGAACATAAATGCTAAAATTAATAAAGTTACTGTTGCCACTATTGATGCTAGCATTGTTAACCTCCTGCACATATGTAGTTTTTCTGGTAATCAAAGAATTATTCTTGGCATGGCCATGTATATGGTTCCACACAGAATCCACAACAGTCTGTTTCTTAACTAATCCATTTAATATCCCAGTCCAAACACTATAGGACAAATTTACTTCAAGCATGAAGCAGTAATCTTTCAGTTGAAGTCCAAGAAAGATGACAATAATTGCTAAATTTCCAATGTAATTTGTATTTGCATCTTTTAGAGGAAGATTACATAATGTGATAAGTTACAAAAGAAAAGATAAAAGAAAAACACCACGCATAGTGCTTGGTCATAGCAATCCAAACAGTTGTGAAAGATTGTTGACTATTTATATGCATAGTTATGCTACGGTGTTTAAGATCAGAAGACTCAATGGGCACTTTTGCAAAGGAACTCAATCAAGATTGAAATAAAACACATGTTTTTAAATGCAAAGTCATTAGATGACATTGCAATGTAACTTTATTGATGGAAATATAATTAAACCAAGAAAATTGTACTCCAATAGACTTTTGTACAAATCCAAACTCATGAACCCATCTTCCGCCTTGGAGCAGATTCAGGTAGCCGTAAGATTACCTTGTAAGTTTTCTGTTAGTGGTTTCCATTTCAGCTTTATAAACAGGCCGAGATTCAAACCGGAGAGCGTTTGTCTATGGAAAAATCTTAAGACCTTGATACGAACTTGTGGCTGGAAATCATCACTTGGGTAGCCTCCAAGGTAATGTCAAGAATCCTGTCCATTGAGGATATATAGGAGATGTTATTGAGCAGTAGATGGTAGATAGCATAGTAACTATACTTAAGTGGCAGCGACATGGCAAACTGAATGTGTAAATAGAATTCAATTGCACAGTTTTAACACAAGAAAAACACTACAAATTTAGGATCCTAAAGTACTTATAAAAAAGAGGAAAAAAATGTGAATGTAATTTAATGCCAAACAGTGTGTGCAGAAAGAGAAACAAAGCTAAGTTACCGGTTCGGGTTCGGGGACGGGTTTAAGTACGAGAACTTGGTACGTGGGTCCGTGAACTTTTTTTTCATTATGGTTCGTATGGGTTCGTGTGTGTGTGTGTATATATATATATATATATATTATATGTATTATATATACAAAAAATAAGAGAAATATACAGAATTGTGAAATGAAATGTGTTTGGAGGCTTCATATGGGGCTGTTTTATGGTTACAAAAAATGTGTTTTAAATGTTTTTTTGGGCCATAGGTCTGATCAAGGACCCTGCCCGGACCCAGCAAGGACCCCCACGCGAACCCGAACTTGGTTCGCACCCAGACTCGGTTTGAGCGTCCAGGGTGCAAACCCGGTAACTAAGAAACAAAGTCCAAATTCTAATTATAAGACATAAATAAAGATTTTATTTTGCCAATTTCTCTTGAACCCTCATTTTTCAGTCGTAGAGTACATATTGTCATAGGCTCATTAGCTCACGAGTCATATACAAAACAAAGTTGGAGAATACAAATTTCAAATGCTGTCTAAGCAGTCATAACTAGTAAGTGAAGCTGAAGTCAATGCTTGAGTCTGCAGCCATATGGTCCAAATGAGCATAGTCATGATCGTTGGAAACCTTATTCTTTGTATTCATGAAACATAGGCTCCTCCTTGGCTGTGTAATGCCTCCTTCTTGGGCCTAGTCAGCAATTCCAATTAGCCTTAGTTACCAGTTTGGGTACGGGTATGGATATGGGTACAAGAATCCGGTACGTGGGTACGTGAAATTTTTGTTTTGGGGTTTGGGTACGTGTGTGCATAATATATATATCATATATACAAAAAAATTAAAGAAATATAAAGATTTGTAAAACTAAATCATTTGATAGTATGATACTTCATCGATGATCAATGCCAAATGCCAAAGATAAATACTAAATGCCAATGGATAGCTCAAAAATATTTAAATAAGCCATATCGTATATGTCAAGGTTCATGATTCAAATACTGAAAATCATTACAATTAAAAATTGGCAATAAAAAATGGTATTGTCTTCTATCTTCATTGTTCAATGTAGTTCATCAATTATCAAAAGGATTATCAAAAAAATCATCATCTATTGGATTTTCAGCTGCTGCAAGTTCAAGATCATTTGAACCCAAAGCGGTTCCAGTCGCACTAGATGCACCATTTGTACATAGTGACTCTAGCAAGATTGTCAACAGTTGCATCCAAGTTGGTACGCTCAACTGCTACATCCCAAAGCTTCGCTGCCCCCTCCTTGTATTGGGGATCCTTTACATGATTGAAGATGCAAAATGGAATGAATATAAACCTAGTCTTCAGCTCTTTTTGAGACAAAATGAGTTGAGAGAAAAAGAGGAAACAAAATGATATGTTTTTAGGTTTAATGGTCTCATAAAGGGTGTTTTAGGGTTTCTAACAAAAAAAATTTAAATTTTAAAATAATACTTTTTTTTGTTTTTTCATTGACAAAGTCTTTTGGTCCTGCAGATGCACCCAAGCTCATTCGGATGCACTCTGGATGCATCCAGGATGTGCATCCAAGACCATAGATGCGTGACGGATACGCTGGGTGTGCTTATAGACGCATTACAGTCTAGGATGCGCATCGATGCGCATCTAGGACGCATTCAGAGCGCATCCGCATTGCACATTCATACCGGTACATAGGCCCAGGGTGTGCATCCGGTAACTAAGATTAGCCTATTTGTGTTTCCTATAGGCTGTTTGGTGGTGGTCAGGGGACTCCAACTTTCTTGGAGAGCTTGATTTCAGTTTTCTTGGCTTCTAATAGCAGTGTGGGTGTTCAGTTGATGTTCTAGTTGGTGGCGACATTCTTGGTAGCATTTTGGCCTTTTGGGTTGTTCTCCATAGTTCTTGGACATTTTGGCACTCAACTTCATTCTTCAGCTTCAATTACATCTTGGTGTGATCAGTTTCAATTTTTGGTGCTTTGGTGGGGCTTTCCACAAATTGATTGGGATTATTTTAATTATTGCACTAAAGTTATAATGTACATTACATTATTCACTTTAGTGCTTTAATTTTATAAAGTGATGTTATGTTCCCCAATTTGGTTGCCTAGAGAAATGGGAACTTGAGACTCAAGTTGTTTTTAAATTGTTGAAGGGGAAACAAATTAATTTGAATTTTTAAATTGCCCCTTTTCCTTCCAACTCTATATAAAGGGGTTTTGACTCTCATTTTCATCCAAGCTACTAGTTCAAGTTTAGGTTTGGGCAAATTTTTTTTTGGGGTTGGGGTTGGGGCTTGTTTTGGGTTTGTCAATATAAAACATAAAAAATAAAAAATATATACATATTTGCAGCAGTAATTAATTTCAGAATACACCATCATACTAATAGTCAAATAACATAGCAAAATGCACCACCATAGTAATAGTCAAATATTAGTCAAATTCAACTATCATGATATATATTAAAGCTCAAAAATAATAATGTCAAGTGTCAACAATCAGCCATCATTGATCAAATATCACGGGTCATCAAAAATATCATCCTCCTGCTCCATATTAGATGATCTATATTATGGTAAATTAGAAGAACCACAAATAGTGCACTGACACTGGCACTGATCTTGGCACTCTCATGCTCTTTGGGCGGCTCATAGTCATCATTGACTTCAAGTCCAGCAAAGTGGGAAGTGGAAGCATCCAACTCAATATGCTCTGACTTGATATCCCACTTCTTTGTAGAGGAACATCGAGGACATAACACGTTTGGTTTACTTGAGCATAATCGATTGTTAACAAAGATCAAGAATCAATGTAGGAAAGAAAAACAAACATAGGGGTGGGGCAAAAGCATCAATGGAGCAATTTTATTAAATAGGGTCTTAGGAAACAAAACAAGCTAAAAATGTCCAAAAACTAGATATTGCTTAAAACATTCAACATGGAAAAACCCATACTGATAGGGCCAATGAGGAGGTTATTGATGGCATGAACACATTTATAGAGAGGATGATGTCCAACAAACCCATAGAGACATAACATTGATGACGAAACCCAAGTTTTATTCAGCTCTGTGCATTCGAAGTAGATTGAACCAATATCTAGTTATAGAAAAAAGCATTGAATCTTTCCAAAGTAAAATTGGAGCTTTCTAGATATAGCAGACTTGTTTAACAAGCACAGTTTGTGTTTATGTTTGAAATTATAATGTTGTCCCCTTAGATTTGTGGTGGGAAGATTATGATGCAAAGCACCAAATATTTAAAGCCTTGTTGTCCACATTTTGTGCTGGTGTGATTTTGGGTTTGAGCGTAATTGGAGCATTTCTAGGTCATTCACACAAAGAAGTGCAACAATTTAACCTAAATCTACTTTCAATGGCCTTGTTTTTGTGTGGTACAACCTTCATTTTTGTGTTAGAAAGCTAGAGGGGAAGAAAACACTTGATGTGATTGATTTGGATGACATTGATTCTTATTTGAGATTGGCTTGCTAAAGATGTGAAGCTCATGTTTTCTACAAAGAGGTTACTGGTTTTGAGACAAGCAGTAAAATTAGTAGTGGAAGTAGAAATGTAGGCATAAGCAGAAGCGATATTGCATTAGGAGGTGCTTCATTGGATGATGATATTATTCCTGAGGATGAATCTTTACCATGTAGTTGGAGGGTTTTGGCATTGAGGAGATTTAGTTGAAGGTAAAGTTTGTTGGATGAATTATTTTCTATGATGGTGACAACGGGTTGATAATCATATCTTTATGGTACCATGATGTGCATTGTATTACATTTTTGGTCAAAAACTAATAGAAAAATTATGTATGAGTTTTCTAAATTCTGTATATTACATGTTTAAGTTTATTTTATGAATGTATGTATTTGTTAATATCCCAAGTTTTTCGCAAGTCCCAAGCCTCGAGTCTGAATCAATTTCCAGAGTCCAAGTTTTTGAACTATGATTGTAAGCATTGCTTGTTTGTATTTGTTTTCACAAACTCATCACAAAGTAAGATGTTCAATCGTCTGGCTCTGTAAATACTTGAATAACCTATGCATTCCTTTTCTTCCCATAGGAAGGCAGACTGTTAGTTTATCTTTTCCTTTTTTAGGGATTGAAGAACCATAGATCTGTTAGATAGGCTTATATTTTCTAAGCATAATTGTAAAGATCCAATTCCTTATGTATATTGCTAGGAATTTGAATGTCTCACTATCAAACTATGAGAACCGTTCAGACATAAGTACCTTGGGGCTTTTTAGTTCACAACTCTTGCTAATTACTTAGCAGAATTTTCAACTCACCATTTCTCACTTCACATGCCCTTTCTATTAAGTCTAGCTTGTACTCTCTTGCGACATATGTCCTAAAAGGAAAGTGAATGGTTGCATAACAAAAGGTTTCAGAAACTGCCCATTTTTGTATCGAAGTATAATATAATATTTCCTCTCTCGTGGTCTAATAAAAAACCAGCTTACCAAAATAAAAACAATAACTTCTTTTTAATAACACATTGTCAATATCCATACAATCGTCCCCAGGATTTACAGCACAGGAATTGCACATTTTGGATACTAAGTCTAGCTTTGCATTCTCATGTGACATGTATCCTATTCAAGACAAATAGACGAACTTATTCTTCTAGCTTTTGTCTCATTGGATGTGTAGTGGTTCAGTGGTTGCTATTAACATTTACATTGTACAATGAACATAACGCGTAGGACTAATCAATAATGCACTGTTGATTAGTTTACAACTCACCATAATATTTTCTTTGTACCTTTTCTCTGTTTTTCACTGAAGAATATGCATTAACATGGTGACCTATATAAATTGTTGGACATCAATTTAAAAACGTTTGAATGAGAATGTCTGTCAAGACCAGGTATGGTAATTCCAAAAGAAATATGCAATGTTTCTTTTGTGCTGCAAGAATTTAATCTTTTTGAGATTTCTGGTTTTCCTGTTTTTAGATTAAGGCTCCTCGGCTTCTTCAGTCTTTATTTGCTGCAATTGGAGATATCTACTTGTACAAGCTAGCTGGTCGTTGCTTTGGCAAGCATGTTTCACAATGGGCAGTATCCTCAATCTATGATCAGGATGTAGCGTTGTTTGGGCACAACTGTAGATTCTTATTCAAGTTGAGTTTTATTCGGTGTGCTCTTTTCTGTTTTTGAAATATTGTAATTCTTAACAGTTATTCTGAAATCAGCTCTTTTGTCAGATGACAAATTGGTTTATGTTCTTCTGTATTACTCGAACCTTGTCAAATAGCTTGGAGACAGTGCTGACAACTGTATCTCTATTTTATTGGCCCTTTCACACATCTCTTCCTGGTGAAGCACATTACTCTCCCATCTCAAGAAAGATAGCTCTTCTTGTAGCAGCAGTATGTTGTGCTATTCGACCTACAAGTGCAGTTTTGTGGTTTTATCTTGGTATCATACATTTGTACAAGACATACGACAAAACAAAGTTTCTTTTCTTTGAGCTTATTCCAATTGGGTACAGACAAATTTTTTTGGTTCATTTTTAAGGAGTGTTCTCTTTCATATTTTCTATCCGTCTTTCATGGTTACACTTTTTGAGATAATCATGAGATGATTCTGATTAGTTCCATTTGTTTTGCCAGGGCCATTGTACTTGTCACAACATGTTTATTGGACCGCTGGATGTATGGAACTTGGATATTGGTGCCTCTGAATTTTTTGAAATTCAATTTTCTTTCAGCTGGTGGAGATTATTATGGAACACACCCTTGGCACTGGTACTTCACACAGGGTTTTCCTGCTATGGCCTTTACATTCTTACCTCTTTCAGTAGCTGGTGTTTGGTTATCAAAACAATGGCAGTTAGCTGGACTGATTGCATGGGTTTTGGGCCTTTATAGTGTTCTCGGCCACAAAGAATTTAGGTTAGTTTTTATATTTAGAATCTAGACCTTCAATTGAAGCATGATTTTGGCCCTTTTTCTTTGTTTGTAGTTTATAGTTAAAAAAAAAAGTCAATGGAGCATTCTGTATTTCATACCGACAATCACAATTGCGGAAATATATTGAAAGCAAATAAATATGACATCCTTTTACTTGTTTCTATATATTCCTTTCATTCCACCAGAAAGCAGGCAACATGCTTACAAGACCCACAATGATTGTAAATTAGCCAGCAGAAGCTTTTAACCTTTTCTTATTGGCGCCCTCTTCAGACTACAAGGGTACAGATAAAAGGGTTTAGTGACAATTTCAGTTGGAGAAATAGTATGGTCAATCTCTGGAAACTATAGTTAGCAGATACCAATGCTTAAATACATGAAGTTTCCAGAGTCGCTGATAATAGCTTGAAAATATTTATTTCTGGATTTGATTGCGCAAACATTTTTCCATCAATGTGTCAGATCACACTCCATTTCTCTTCTCACGCTGTCTACTTTCTTCATCCTGATGATGGATCATGGAGTGTGATCTGAAAATTTGATGGGAAAAAAGTTCAGAGAGTCAAATCCAGAAATATGTTTTCAAGATACTCTTGCTGCTGATTGTTTATTGTTAAAAGCATTGGGCCACAACCTCTAGTATTCAGTTGCTTATGCATCCAGTTCATTCTTTTACATCTTTTGAGCTTCGCAAAATTTTGCAATGGTATTCTTTCAGACAGGAAAATTACCTGGATTCTGAAGGTATGGGTAACATGAGATTTATTGTGTGTCATCTTTACAAAAGAACTATGTGCCAGTCTCTTTTTATTTGGTAAAATTTGACCTGAAAAGTGTTCAGACTACTGAGCTTTTGATTTGGATTAATGATTGAGAAACTTATTATTTTCTTTGTTCATCATAATGTACTTGTTTGTTTTGTCAGGTTTGTTTTGCCAGTACTCCCAATTACCATGATGTTCAGTGGATACTCACTGGCCGAGCTGGAGAAGCATAAGATGGGAAAGTTAAATGAAACTAAAAAATGGTCGTGGAAAATCTATGTCATCTTCATCCTGCTCATAACAAATATTCCAACAGCTTTATATATGAGTTTAGTGCATCAGGTACTTTTTTTCCTTCTGATGATTGAAAATATTACATTTCAACAAAACAGGAAGACATGATCTTGTCATACTTGTGATCAGACAGAGAGGGAGTGAAGCTGTACTGACTTTTCTAGCCAAGGAGGCAGACAAGGGCCATGTCCAGAGCGTGACCTTTTTAATGCCTTGCCATGCAACTCCTTACTATGCATCAGTGCATAAAAATTTGACAATGCGCTTCCTGGACTGTACTCCAAGGTGATTTTTTGGCCTACACTTTCTATTTCAAGCTTATTTCTTTTATCATAGATTTGAGTTTTGTAGTGATTCTTGATTAAATGCATATTTCTTTTCAAATGGTAGTCCTGGGTTATGTAATGGAATAGCTAACTAATGAGTGATAGTGATGTTGGCAGCAGTACAGAGCAGATCATGGACGAATCAGATCGCTTTATTAGAGATCCGTCAGGTTTTGCATCAAATATGCTTGACAATCTGCCTCTACCAAGTCATCTTGTGCTATTTGATGCTCAGGAGGTGCAATTGAGAGATATTTTGGCTTTGCATGGTTACACAAAGGTGGTGTATAAAATGTCACTTTTGGATTTCACGATTCTCATTTGCTTTAGAGGCGTTGCTTACAAGTAGAACTAGATTCTGAACTAACATGGGCAATTGTACACCTGCAGGCTCAGAAATATTTTCATTCACATTTTCGAGTTGATCGTGAACTACAAGGTTATGTTGTGGTTTATGTCCAGCACCAAACTGTTTGAATTTTCATCTGCATGTTGCACCTTTTCCTATTGGATAATCTTTTCTTTTAAATGAAATGGTGTAAAAAAATTAATAGGTGCGACCTGGATGCTCTATAGAAATTGGATAGGATGAACAATGTGACTGTTTTACAGAAACACCAACAACATATCATCTAGTTTCATACGATGCCTTCTCCTTAGCAAGCATAATCCAAAATTTTAAATGAAAAAGAAGATTGCTAATGGCAATATTGTTTTATATCTTCACTTATAGGCCGGAAAAGATTAATTTACACTTCCATTTCTTCTGTGACTTGTCTGCACATATTTTTTATTATCCGGTGAAAGATCCCAGGTACAATCATGGTAGTAAATTTTGGTGATTGGATGTTTAATATAATTGTTTCTTATGTAGTAGTGAATTTACGAGAATTGACATTAGCATGCATTAACACAATTATAAAATGCTAGATATCATTGAAAAGTACCAAAGAGACAGAAATCCAATTTCAGCCATACGTGCAAAGTTTATATTTTCTACCCTTTGTTTGGAGAGGATGACTAGACAGAGGAATTTCTTACTAAACATTAGAATGTCTATGGTTCCTGCCAGTGCTAACTGCTTTACGAGCACTGAAGTAGAGGTTTGCAGCAACCCTCATTGCTATTCTTCTTTGTTTTAATTGCATTTAAATATTAATCATATAAATAATGTATCAGTGTAATTTCAAATAAAAGATTTGGTCCTCATTTTTGTGTGCAAAGGTCAGAAGCTTAATATGTCTTGTTTGGTACGCATCTCAACAAAGCTGTAACATAGAACTGGTGAATATAACCAAAAGTAGGAAATGATTGAACACTTCTATTGTCTTTTATTACAGAGATAAAATTGATTGATTTGTTGAAACATCAGGTAAAATACGAAGAATACAGAATTTGGCAATTTATTCTGATGGTGTTAAAGAAAGATTGTCGAATAATGATTTGGCTGATATATATTTATTCACATTATTGCTTGCTACTCTTGAGGTTTTGGTGCACTTCCTTTGGCTTACTAGAGTCCTAGGGGCAATGGATTAGGGGTCTATTTTAAGAAGTGTTCCACTGCCTGTTGGGAACAGGGGGACCGCGGGATGGGTTTTGGTGATGGGGAGACAAATGGCCTAAGTTTGGGGATGGCGGGGGACAGTGGAGGGGGTGGTGCTGATATACATGTAGTACTTGAAAAATTAGTTATGAAAACATGTATAAAAATTACATTTCAAATTAAAATTTGGCAAATTAGTAAATAGCAAAATTGCAAATACTAAATACTAAGATATGAATTGTATGTGTCAAATATATCAGATGTGACTCTTGATAATGATTGATATTTTATGGAAAGTGGCACTCTCATTCACCACTGATTGTATGAATTCCTTATTCATTGAAACTAACTATAAAATGGAATTAGATAATGAATTGTTGGATAAATATGACAGTAGCAATAAACATGTAAACACTAACATATAAACCCCAGTTCTGGGTTTTATTAAGGGTAGCTAGCCTAATGAGCAATAATGTATGCAATAGCAGCTGCAAACCCTCATAAGTTGCCCATATTAGGTTTGCAAATAACCTAAAATGTCCTTCAATCAGCCAAATACATACATACATATGTACATTTTCTTGGGTGTCCTTGAGATGTCCTAGAGGCTCCTCTCCATCTCCACTACCTTTGGACGACCTGTTGGAACTGGCGGGATAGTAGGGGGCACCCTATCCTTGTCCCTATCTCCAAGTCTCGAAAATGTGGCGCTCCAGGGTAGGGAGGGGGACATGTCCCGCGTTCTATTGATTTTAAGTGCTAGTTCATGTCATATTTTCATTCAAACTTAGAGTCTAAGGAGTAAAGAGAGGGAGAAGGAAGACACTATGGAGCTTATAGGGCTTGCAATATAATGCCTTGTCTCCAAAACATTCTTTTGCTTGAAGAAGCATCTTTAAACATTCACCATTAGAGCTCATAAGACCCTTTCTATCATGCCCTGCCTCCTCTATGATGATTATCAAATATCAAACAAGGTCATATACTTTTGCTAGAAGCATTTAAAAAAATGAAAATGTCCCTAACAGCTACTTGGCAGTTTGACAAGCCTAGTGCATGCATGCCTGATTTGACAATGTTAGAATACCCAAGAACTCAAACTATAGACTAAATCAACCTTAACAACACAACGAGAACCAACACAAAGTTTATATTTCACTATTAGTGAACAATATAAAAAGTGATGATACATATTGTACATGCACCCAGATATAAATAGGATACAGAGCGAGGTATGAGAACAACTATAATCAACTACCTCAACCATAGAATAAAAAAATGCACTAACAAGGTACTAGTAACTAATTACTAATAAATGTAAAATGTCGGTATGCCTAAGTAAACTTTAGCATACACCAAAACACAAGTTCTAGTTAGGACCCTCATTGCAACTATTTGACAGTCCCATTAGTTCAAAACACCCTTGCTAGCTTTGAAGATGAGTCCTTAAGGAATATTATAGATTATCATTCTTGGGAGACACAACTATGGAATTAGTTTTTTTTTTTTTCTTTAGAGCAACTATAGGTTTAATGAATAGTTTGAATTGGTGTAGAAGCACTACACATGAGTATACATTATTTTTAAGGAAAATCCATTAACATAATATGGAAACATGATTAGAGTACTTGGAATCATGTATGTGGAAACTCATAGTTTCAACAAAGGAAAAATTGAGCTAGATAAGTTTTATTATGAGATTGAAAATATAAGCAAGCTTTATATATTACCACAAACAACAAAACCATTGGTTGATTCTTGAAGCTTTTGGGTTGCATAGAGGAGTACCTAGGGAACTAGCCTAAAAACCACAAATACAAATTGATCATGGAACTTAATTTTTATGAATTTGGAGCCAATAACTTGGTGGCATGTGCCTTCTCTCAAGGCTTGGAAAGGTAAATCTATTAGGCTTTGAGATGCATATATCTATTAGGATTTTACATGTAAGATCTTCTTGAACTCTCATTCACCCCGATGATGGATAACAAAGTCTAATCCAAGACGTTGATGATTAAAATTATTGCACAAATGAAATCTATAAACTTGCATACAATATGGACATTAATTGTGGAAATCTAATAGTGTTAATCATCCCCTCTTTCAAAATGTTAGCTTGTACTCAAGTCAAGTCTGTTGGGCAAGGACAATATTCTTACATATTTTCTTCAAATAGGAAAAATTATTATCCCATTGTATTTTTGCTAATCATAGCTTCTAAGTCTAGACTTGGATTTGTAGGAGTGATCTCTCTACCTCCGAAAGTGTGATTGAAATTTGATTTTTTTGTGCAAGTTATTGGGCTTCTTGGAGGACTTAAAAAATATATGCTAGCCTTAGGCTCAATACCTCTCTGAGTTGACAAAACTTTTGACGAAACTTTTGTCAACTTGAAAACTCTCTATCCATTTGATATGTGTATTAACTTTCAAAAGCCTTTTAAGACTCTATCCCAACACTTAAGACCTTAAACCCTCTCTAAACCCTTAAACCCTTGTATAATCCTTTATTGGCCTATTTTGCCAATTAGGCAATATTACATGTTTTGGCACTTTTAGTGCATTTGACACCATTTAATGGCCCTACTGGTCAACTTACAATAAATATGGAACTTATAGGTCTTAAACAACTTCATCTACCCTAGGATCCTCAAGTGACCCCAAGGTGCACTCTTCTAACCCCAAATGCCAACATGGCTTACAAGATTGATCCTTTTACAAAAATGATCAGTATACTAGCAGAACATAATCAAATGACCATTATTGGTCTTATTACAATGCTAAATGACCCATCATGGTCATGTTTGTCTTCCACTCCCCCTAGGATCTATTAGTGACCCTAGTGTTCTTCTAGGCCTTGGTGCTTGGCCTTGGTGCTCCTGCACCAAATACTTCGAGAGAACTTTGTAAAATCCACGATGCTCAGCTCTAGAAGCCCATAAAAAATCCCTCAAAAGATTTTCAAGTTTACTATAAGAGGCTTTAGAGGGATCCCAACGCGAGGTATAGTACAAATGAGTAGAAGCTAGAACTTTTGAACAAATCTAGAATTTACTAGCCAAAGAAAGTGGTTTGGAAATCTAGTAAGAATTTTTTTCTCTATCCAAGACAACATTATGATCTAGAGGTCAACAAAAGAACCCTGGAAATAAAAAGGGATGCCCAAGAATCTAAAAACTTTGCCATGTTGAATTCAATTCCACCCATACTAGAGAACCCAAGGTGGGGTAGGAAGAAAAGATTGATTGTAACACTGGGTTTTGTGCCTTTGAATCGCTGACCCAAAAGATTGATAACAAATTTCAAGGCAATGAAGATCAGCCTGAAAATTATCTTCATACTCAATCAACACGAGGAAGGAGTCATCAACAGAGTGATCATTAACAAGTTGAGAAGGTGACTTAGGCAGGGAAATGCCCCTGACACTACCAACATAAATAGAAGTGGCAAGAAGATAGCCAAAGCCTTCTTCCACAAGAACATAAATCGAAGGGACCCCAGGAAAACCCTAGTAGATAGATCGAAACAAGACAAAAGAAGTGGACTTCATCCATTGATTGTAATACAAGATAAGGCATCACCAAAAAAGTATCTTAACAAATTGAATGAAGCGAGACCCAACCTCAAGATATTTGAGCATTGCATGAATAAATGGCCACTCAATGTGATTATAAGCCTTGGAAAAATCATTTTTGACAAAAAATGCATTCTTCTTAGAGTGACGATCCCATTCCATGCCTTCCTAGAGAACAATGTTATCAAGAATGAACCTAGACTTGATAAAACCAGTTTTCTCTAAACGAACAATAAGAGGAAGCATATGACAGATCTTAAGGGCAAGAGATTTGGTAATGTTATTGTAAGAGACATTTAGTAAAGTAATGGGTCACTAGTTACACATGTCCTCTAAATCTCCTATTTTAGGGATGAACTTGATATTCCCTTTGTTAATTAGTTGGACGAGGGATTGGGCATGAAATGCTTCAAGATAAACCTTATGTAGGTTAGGACCCACACAAGATCACATGACTTTTTAGAATTCACAAGGGAAGCCATCACAACCGAGAGAGATTTGACATATTCCATAGAAGAAACAACTTATTTAAAGTCCTTGAGGGTTAACAACTAGTCACAAAAAACCTTCTGAGAATATAAGAGCTGAGAAGGAACAATTGCAAAGCAATCCTTAAGGGCTTGATCTTTTGTAGGGGAATTTCCCTGGTCCGTGAACACATTCTCATAATGTTTGACAAAAGTTTGAAGGATATCTGGTAGATTACAAAGCACCATCTAGTCTTCTTTGATGTGTTTAATACCAGGGGAGGAATGATGAGCTATGAGAGAAAAAAAGAATTCTTTAGAAGCTCGGTTACCCACCTTGAGCCAATGAAGTCTGGACTTGATCTGAGCTCCTCTAGAAAAATGGTGATATGTAATTTTCTTTTGGTGGTGGAGTTGAGCAACCCTAACTTGCAAGTCAGGAAAAAATAAATTCAAATCAAAAGCTTGATAAGTAGCACACAAATATTTGGTGTTTGCATCATAAAATCACTGACGGTTATAGCTAGTTGTCTACCATAAATGTAGAGAAACCACACTATGCAAGAGATGACAACATTCCACAAAATAATCTAGGTAGATGGCTGAGTGGGCCTAGACTCAAGATTTCAAACCCGTTGAATGTGGGCCATTGTAGGTTGACGATTCAACAATGACGTGTTAAAAAAGAATTTCATTTTATGATGCATATGAGCTATCTTCCATTCAATGCTAAACTTGATGGGGTAGTGGTTTGAGAAAGTGATCTTAGAAAGAGGTAGAACAAGTAATTCTTGACTTTTCTAAAGGAAAAAAAGATCGATCCGATATCATGGCACGATCAAGCCTTTTAAATTTTTTGTCACTACTAGCTTTGAAGTTGCACCAAGTGTTCTAGGTACAATGAGAGTGACAATAATTGACATTATGGTAAAAAAGGTCTCATTTGTTGTGCATGTAAAACCATGCCTCACGTTCTCCAACTATCGATTGAAAAGGGAAAATACCTTCTTTGTTAGAGGCTACCTCAACCATATTTATATCCCCACATATATATATATATCCCCACATATATATATATATATATATATATATATATATATATATATATATATATATATATATATATATATATATATATATATATATATATATATATATAACCCAAGTTGTAAGTGACAAAGAGTCAAGAAACCAATGCCACAACTGAGATATTTCCATAGCATCATTGAGAGCATAAACATGTTGGTATTGAGGAACACTGAGAGGAGGGCGGGGGGTGAATTAGTGTTATGAACTTTTTAACCTTATAGATCTGATTGCATAACCATAAACCAAGTACAATGAAAAGTAAACAACTAAAACATAAATAAAACATCAACAAACTCATAACACCATGATTTTTGCATGGAAACCCTATTAGGGGAAAAACCACGATGGGGATGGAACCCACACATGGGCATAAAGCATCACTAGCGGTTAAACTACTTATGCACCGTGGTGCTGATCAAGGTAGTGATTCAAAGTGGATCTGGTAGGAGAAGTTTCCAGTCTCTTATCATCTACGTATGGGCCAGATGGAGAAATTGAGCGAAGTCCATTGGACAAACATTCATTCCTTTGCTTAGTCAACTATAGTAGCAGGAGATCTGGTTGGCTCAGTAGTTTACAGTAGATTCAGTAGTTCCAGCTCCTTATGACGCTCGTAGTCCAGTTTCGACCAGGTAAAGATCCAATAATAGGTGCATCAGTAGAGTATGTTAACCCAGTCAATGAAGCACTAGTTTAAGCCATTGATACAAAACTACCTCCTATAGTAGAGTTAGTAGCTTGCCTAGTTTCTCTAGACCCATGAGTAGTACCAAGTGCAGTAGATCCAGGTGCAGGAGTAGATGGAGCATACCTAGGAGAAGTTACAAGTACATATGAAACATTTGATAGAGCACTAGGAACAGATCCATATGTCTGGAACCTCGTTTATGACTGATCGAGCCCACCCATGATCGCCTACCCAATTGCCATCTATTCCTTTCCCTGACAGACGACAAAATGACAAGCAAGTGTTTGTTGCACAAATGAGATTGGCCCCTACTATCCTAATGGGCCCGCAACCCAGTTAAGGGAAATAGTACTCAATGGAATGCACTTTCATTCAGGCCCACTACCTAGAGCTCAATACTCAGATTACAACATATAGAGGTTCACTGCATTACAAAATGTACTACAATCCAAAAGAGTGAATTGAGAAATAGCATCAACTATGCCTATATAGTTCCAATTAAGTACAATACATATACATGAACCTAATGTCAGTAATTAGGTTCTTTGTGTACACATTATATCATCATATCATCTCTATACTTCTCATAATGTCTTCTTTCAATTACAACACAAAACCTCCACAAAAACTCTAGCTTATATACCCAATAACAAAATATAAAAAGTTAACTTGTCAACTCCACGAACAAAATATGTAACATGTAGAACCTTGACCAAATCATAGATATCATCTATCATGTTGGCTCTACCAATAATTGTGCTCAAACCGATTAGATCATTGATGTATTGGGATCGTTGATCGATCCAACAACTAAATGTCATTGTTCCTCACACTTCTCTATATACCCGACACTCAAAAAAATGTATCTCCAAAAAATGTCAACATAAACTAATGCGATCATAGATATAAGTATATTTAGACTTATAGAAGCTTCCCCGAACTTCGCACTTCAAAACTCTCTTGAATCTATCCATACCGATCCTTTTACCAAACCTTGTATACTGTACTAGTTCTATCATACTTAGCTGAAATTTTATTTTGACCTTCGGTAAAACCAAAATATATCAAGTGGCTATAAGAGACATATGTAGTTTCCATCAATGACAAAATACAAATCATCCAATGTAGTGTCTCTTTCCAACAATCTCCTCCTTTGGCATTGATGGCAATACTTAGTGAAAAATGGCTAAGTGTCCAAACATAATGTCAAACTCCAAAAGGTCTCTCCCTAACCAAACAAGATGTACTACCCTTGAGATAGATAACTCTTTTTTCACACCTTATCTCTCCCCCTTTGACATCAATGGAAAAGACTAGAATCTCCCTCAAAATTCAAATACCGAAATCCTATATCATCCACCTTTATACATAAGTATGTAAAGTATACTTACAACAATTTAAAAACATTTGAGAAATTGCTTCTCATAGTGGCAAAATCTGTGTCCCAAGTTTTCTTGATGCTCTTTGCAATTTGAATCTGTCCAAAAATGGCACAAACCATCTTCGCTTCTCCCAAATTAGGTGAATTTGTAGAGTTATATGATGATTTTGCCTCCTTCAATCCTCTTAATAGAACGTCAAGCTTAGAAACAATCAATTTCATTAGTTCTCCACTATTTCCCTTTACTCTGTCCCTCTTAGTAATAGGTGTTTTGATTTTTTCATTCAAAGATGTCACTTGAGTTGCATAAATTGATGCTAACTCCTTCAAAGGATCATATGCTAACTCCTTCAAAGGATCATATCCTTGTGATATTTTTGAGAGATTCTTCTCACTGTTCTTAATGAGCTTGTCAACCTCTGCAACATTTTTAGGAAAATAAACACAATATTTATAAACTTTACCTCCTTTGGATAGTGCATCCTTCATTTGATGAATAACAACTCCTAATGAAGTTTCATCCTTGGAAATTATGATATTTAATTGGTTGAATCTCCTTGCATTGAATTCATTTTGAACATTGATCATTGCAAGCTTCTCTAAGGATTGAAAATGAGTATCAACCACATCTAATAATCCTTCAAGTTATAGCATGATCTTTTCCAAAACTTTTTTTTCTCTAGATAGTAATCTATTGTCCTTCTCATAGGTCCTTACTTTTCTCTCTCTTTCTTTGGTATGAGCTATCGTAGAAAGCCCCATGAACTAATCTTCACTAAAAGTTTCTAATTCAATTGGACCTTGTATAATCTGCATCTCAATGATGTTATTTCCCAAGAATTTAGTCACTTCTTCTATAGTGTCTCTTGCCTCCTCAACATGCTCACATTTCACTGCCTCAATCTTCACAAGAGTCTTCTCTTGCCTTGGACCTATTTCTGCTCTCACCTCATCTTCCTTCTCGTCATCATCCTACATTATCTCTGCATCAACTTCTCCTTTGTCTGATTCCTCATGAGTTACTTTTGATCTATCATCTATACTATCTTTTACTGCTTCTTTCTCAAGAACATATTCATCTTTTGTCGCAGACACCTTATAATTTTGCACTCTAGGTATATCTTCCTCATCATCATTTTTTGTAGAAAGTGCAATTGGTACCCAGAGATAAAAACATTTGTTTCCACATCCATTGAATGAAAATCAATATCCATTGTGTCTGCATGTGGCTCTTTCCTATTTTCTTTTGATGGTGCTTCATAACAATTGTACACTATAATTTTTCTTATTACTTCTTCAGTTTCCTCAACAACTTCATCGATTATCTCAATCACAATCATATTCACCCTTGTTTTGTTTGATAATTTCTTCTTGGCCTCCTCAAGAATTATATTCAATTCACCTTTTGCTATAACTAGACATAGTCTAGTTATGGTTCCTTCTCTAATCCTCTTGTCTTCTTCAACTATAGTCAATCTTATTTCCTCAAGCTTATCAAATAGATCATCAAGGATGTCCCCTTTGATCTCAACTGAATCTTAATTGTATTTATTCAAATATAATATGATTCCTTCTTCCAATTTTCTTTGCTCTTCTTCATCATATCTATGACAATATCTATTTAACTAAACCAAAATTCCATGCATAGTCAATTTCTTCGACACATCATCCATAATAAATTTTGGCTTACCAGTAACAACTTATTCATCTATTTTACCAATTAACACTTTCACTACTTTGGCGCCTTCAGTCCTTAGCTTCTTCTTTGAAACATCTGAATCAGTGGACTCATCTTTGTCGTCATCCTTTTTTTTTTTTCTTTTTTCTTATATGTCCTATATCTCTTTGTCTTCACCCAATTAATTGAAGATTCAAAATCTACCTTTGGTTTGATTGATTTAGGTTTAGTAGCCTTCTGTGTAGGTGTCCTAACCTTTGAGTTAACTTTTTTCATCTTTTCGATGGATTGACTAATGTCTTTACTGAACTCTGAGTAGATCTACTTCACGATAGTGAGATGATTGGTATGTATGGTGGTGGTGCATCATCATCAATACTGATAGACATTTATGCTTTGTATTTCCTATTTTCTTACTCTTCATTCTTTCTTCTTGCTTCTTCCATTTGTTCCTTAGTGAAACCCATCCTTTCACCCATATCCTAAACTTCTTTTCTTACTTTCCTCTTCATGGAAAGTTGGTTTAGATCTAAATGTAGTTTCGAACTCTTCTCCTTGTAGGCACTGGACCTCTCCTCATTAGGATCAATAGGTTTATCTAGTATATCTTTCACATAAGCTTCAATTAGAACATGATCTACTTCATAACCCATAGGCATGATCTAGTGAGTTCTTGGCTCAACAACCTTTGCTAAGAAATCATCAATCTCCACCATGAAACAAAAAGTGTCTTCATATTTCTCCACAATCTCCCTAGGAATTATGTATTTGTTCTACATTTCCTTTTGAAAGGCTTTGAACTATCCCCATATACTCTTTGTCATTGATCTTCTTTCTTGCATAAGATAGTATTCTCTAATCTTATATATAGCCATTGATATGTCCTTCCATGTGATGTTATCAATTATAGGAAATTAGTTCATGAAGTAAAAGACGTGTTTACAATCAATGATCCATACTTAAATATATTTTTGTTGTCATTCTTTATCTTTTCCAAGTTCTCTAGAAGCTACAATATCAGAATCTCACATATATCATATTGAGACTTCTCCTTAACCATCCGATAAGAAATATGAATTATGGTGCTGGAAATGGAGATCTCTCTACTAGACTGATAGACTTTGTATCCCAATATCATCAAAACAAATCTTACATCAATAACCATAGGTGTATCCATGATTTTAGATTATATTTACAAAGTTATGGAGTGATAAATTGACGTAGACCAAGGTGAGAGAATCCAATGAAGGACAGTCCAACCTTGTAGATTCAGAATTACACAACATAATTCACAACAACACAAGACAAGATATGCTTCAAAACATATTTTCCATTAACATGCCCTACTGTAAGGCCTTCCGGGTTATGGCCAATTACAATTAGAAGTAATTCTTCAAGATCCACACACAGATCCAATACAATCTCAGCTAGTCCAACTTTGATAACAATCAACAACTGATGGAAACCCTAAGGCAGATCTAAACTTAAGCTCGCAAGCCACCAAGAAATCTCCTTGTCTCCAAGCCTCAACTCCTAGCTCTGCAAATACAACTTATCAGATAACAATCTAATTTGCAAGATCATGCAAGATCTTTTCCACAACTTCGCCAACTCTAGCTTAGCACATCCCAAAGCTAATGCTACTAAGAACTCTGCCCCATGATCATCATGATTCCCTAAACAACTAGCTAAACACCCCTTAAATACTAATCATCAGCCACAAGTCGACAGGTTGAAAACATTAACTCTTCCTAGCAAATATTAAATGCATTACAAGTACTTAGGCTTCCAATACTCAGGCTCCTCCTAACAAATATTAAATGCAATACAAGTACTCAGGATACCAATATCCACCAACTCAACTCGGCTACCAATACTCAGGCTCCTCCTACTGAACATTGTGTCCATCAAAGGCATCAGGGAAAACTTCCTGTCATCCTTCTCAACAGTAAAAACATTCCTAACATAGTCATACATAGCTCTACAATCATATTGCCAAGGTCTACTAAGCAATATATCACAACTATTCATCTTTCCAATGTCACATAACACAAGATCCTTATACTGGCCAATCTGAACATCAATAAAGCATTGTTCTCTTACTTCCAAAGCATGAACATCTTGCAACCAACCAATCCTACAAGGACGTGGATGTTTCATTCTATTCAAACCAAGTTTCTGAACCATGTCCTCAATAACAAGGTTATCAGTACTACCACTATCAACAATAACATCATAGAGATTACCTCCAGACTTGCATTGGGTCCTAAACAAGTTACTCCTCCGACAAGGTTCCAACTTTGTACCGAGAAATGTTCACCGAAGTAGCAATTTCTCAGATTCAGGTTCATTCCCCACATTCTCATTTACCGCAACATTTCGTCAGTCAACCTTCTTCTATGTACACTCAAAAGAATGATGTCCTTCCTCTCCACAATTATATCAAGTACCCTTAAAGATAACTCTACTTGTCTTCTTCTTTGGTTCCACAGGTTTCTGTTCATCTTCTGCATCAGTCAGTTTACTCTTCACCAAGTGATCAATCTTTTCCTTCCCTCGGGAGTTACTATGTTGTTTCCTCTTCAACTTATCTTCTACCTTCAGAGCATACTGATAAGCATCTTCAACAGAATCAATCTTCAACATACCAAGCTCATCCTGAATATTGAATCTTAGACCATTCACATACCGAGCTACCTTTTCCTTACCAATCTCTCGATTTCTAGATCGAATAGTAAGTTTGTAGAATTCCTTGGTATAATCTTCAACAGACAAATCCTTCTGTTTCAGATTCTGCAACTTCATAAACAAGTCAAGCTCATAGTTAACCGGTATGAACTTAGCTTTCAATTTAGTCACCATCAACCTCCACCGATTGATCTTCATTTCACCTTCATCTTCTCTATCTCTTTGTGATTCTTTCCACCAAAGAGCAACATGTCCTTTCAACTTTGTCTGTGCCAATCTCACCCGAAGAGGATCTTCAATTTCTTCTAGCTAAAAGAAATCTTCAAGTTCATTAATCCAATCAATCAAGTTCTCAGGTTTCAAGGTACCAGAGAAATTAGAAACTTCCATTCGGTAACTATTACTTAACCGAGCTCCAGATCTAGGCAACTGACCAGTTCTATCTTCACTAGGTCTATCTCTCCGGTCATCACCACTAGATCCAACAGCTTCAAAGTCTTCAACAACTTCTTCATAACCATCCTCGGTACCAATATTTCGGGGTACACCAGTAACAACTCTCATGATCTTAGCGACCATGTCATTCTTCATCGATTCCATCTCAGACCTAAAATCTAATTTCACCTTCTCTGTAATCTGGGATTCCACAATATAACAGAGATCTGCAATTACTCTAGGGTCCAATCTTCTTGAAGGCATCCTTAAAGATAAGAGAAACCCTCTGCAATAAACCCTACATTGACCACCTTGTGACAATCTCCAAGTTGTATGCAAGCCAGATCAGCCTGCCACCTTGCATGAGTAGCCAGGGAAAGATTCCACAAGTTCAGTGCCATGGATCTGCAATCCAGATCATATGATCTCTTTTCCAACAAGGTTAATTCACAAGATCAACCTTCGCAAGATCAACCTTCGCTCCACAAACAAGATCTACTCTCGCTCCAATGGGAACAAACCTTCACCCTGATAAGAACTAGAACAACTTCGCTCTCCAACAAGACCAAACCTTCAGCTCTGATACCACTTGACATAGACCAAGGTGAGAGAATCCAATGAAGGACAGTCCAACCTTGCAGCTTCAGAATTACATAGCGGAAATACACAACACAAGACAAGATATGCTTCAAAACATATTTTCCATTAACATGCTTGGCTGTAAGGCCTTCCAGGTTATGACCAATTACAATCAGAAGTAATTATTCAAGATCCACACACAGATCCAATACAATATCAGCTAGTTCAGCTCTGATAACAATCAGTAACTGATAGAAACCCTAAGGCAGATCTAAACTTGAGCTCGCAAGCCACCAAGCAATCTCCTTATCTCCAAGCCTCAACTCCTAGCTCTGGAAATACAACTTATCAGATAACAATCTGATCTGCAAGATCTTTTCCACAGCTTCACCAACTCCAGTTTAGCACATCCCAAAGTTGATGCTAGTAAGAACTCTTCCTCGTGATCATCATGATCCCCTAAACAACTACCCAAATACCCCTTAAATACTAATCATCAGCAAAAACTAGGCTGGATGAAAACATTAACTCTTCCTAACAAATATTAAATGCAATACAAGTCAGCTCCAAATTGCCTTACAAACATTTAAATCCAACATGTCAGCCTATAACAACAACTACCAACAATAAATGCACCAAGTCGGCCCAACAAATCACACAAAACTCCAGTCGGTAAACCAGAACTATCGAGCAATAGTGAAATAACTGAGCAAGCCAAGCATTGCCGAGCACCAGTGTTGACCGAGCACCATAGACATCATCAAGTAACACTTTCACTGAGCGCCAGAGATTACTGAGTTCCTTCAGCGATTGAGCTTCCTTTAATGACCAAGACCGTCGGTCAAGGCTGCAACCGAGTAACACCGGCCAAATAACACACCACCCATGCAGTTTCACCGAGGACCAAGAATGCCCCTGCCTCAACCAAGAATGTCCCTGCATCAGACACCCTAGGTTCGAAAAGATGTTCATATGTGAGAAGAACATCTTCCGGGATTCAACACATAAACCCCGAACTGGTTCTTCACATACAAATCCTCCACCTTTTCAGTTTGCATACTTTTCCACTTCAAGTTCCTCTATCTTTTCAAGTATTTTCGAGACAACACACAAGTCTATTCTCCAAACTAATCATTCATTTTCTCTAGATCCACCAACTCAACTCGGCTACCAATACTCATGCTCCTCCTACCGAGCGTTGTGTCCATCATAGGCATCAGGGAAAACTTCTTGTCATCCTTCTCAACAGTAAAAACATTCCTGACACAGTCATACATAGCTCTGCAATCATATTGCCAAGGTCTATCGAGAAATATATCACAACTATTCATCTTTACAATGTCACATAACACAAGATTCTTATACTGGCCAATCTGAATGTCAATAAAGCATTGTTCTCTTACTTCCAAAGCATGAACATCTTGCAACCAGCCAATCCTATAAGGATGTGGATGTTTCATTCTATTCAAACCAAGTTTCTGAACCATGTCCTCAATAACAAGGTTATCAGTACTACCACTATCAACAATAACATCACAGAGATTACCTCCAGACTTACATCGGGTCCTAAACAAGTTACTCCTCTAACAAGGTTCCGGCTTTGTACCAAGCAATGTTCGCCGAAGTGGCAAGTTCTCAGATTCAGGTTCATTCTCCACATTCTCATTTACCACAATAGTTCATCGGTCAACATTCTTTTGTGTACACTCAAAAGAATGATGTCCTTCCTCTCCACAGTTATATCAAGTACCCTTAAAGATAACTCTACTTGTCTTCTTCTTTGGTTCCACATGTTTCTATTCATCTTTTGCATTAGTCGGTTTACTCTTCACCAAGTGATCAATCTTTTCCTTCCCTCGGGAGTTACAATGTTGTTTCCTCTTCAACTTATCTTCTGCCTTCAGAGCATACTAATAAGCATCTTCAACAGAATCAATCTTCAGCATACCAAGCTCATCCTGAATATTGAATCTCAGATCATTAACACATCGAGCTACCTTTTCCTTACCAATCTCTTAGTGTCCAGAGTGAATAGTAAGTTTGTAGAATTCCTTGGTATAATCTTCAACAAACAAATCCTTTTGTTTTAGGTTCTGCAACTTCATAAACAAGTCAAGCTCATAGTCAACCGGTATGAACTTAGCTTTCAAATTAGTCACCATCAACCTCCACCAATTGATCTTCATTTCACCTTCATCTTCTCTATCTCTTTGTAATTCTTTCCACCAAAGAGAAACATGTCCTTTCAACTTTGTGTGTGCCAGTCTCACCCAAAGAGGATCTTCAATTTCTTCCAGCTCAAAGAAATCTTCAAGTTCACCAATCCAATCAATCAAGTTCTTAGGTTTCAAGGTACCAGAGAAAGTAAAAACTTCCATTTGGTAACTATTGTATATAGTCGAATGTGGACCTCTAATCCAACTACACATGCAACATATTCATTACTCCAATGATTGAATTATGAGAGAGAGTATGAATTACTCAATTCAAAATTCATGGTGAAGCGACCTATTGCCTCCTATGTAGACAGGGTGTTTAATTACTCTCAAAACAAGAGCCAACAACCATAAGATCAGTACTACAATGGAGGATTTGAAAGCTATGAAGATAAGAAAACTGAAATTGAACTAGAATGAATGCAATTTAGTCTAAAATGCTTTGAAGGAAATATGACATTAGTCTAAATAGATTTGAAAGAAATATGAAGTGCAGTTTTATTCTAAAGTACTTGAAATAAGATTAGATTAAGCTATGAGCAAATAAGTAGACTAAATATAATGAATATTTAATATTAAACTAAATGAAAATTACAGTAATATGCAATGAAAGCTTTGAAATAATTGAGACAAAAAAGCGCTATAGTTTAATTATTCTCAAAATTGCTCTCTTTGAATGAAGAAATGAGGTTCATTAAATAGACAAGCCCGGGAAGAGAATGAAGAGGTTATTGATTTGAAACTCCTGACTCTTCATTCCCATTTGAGACAAAAAGACATGAGTTACTTAATTAAAAGAATGGAAATTGCCACGCAGGGTGACCTTTTGAATATTGTGAATTATTAATTCAAAAAGGAGTGTCCATTCAAATAATAAGTAATTATTAATTCCTTTTTATGTTGTTAGCCAAATGGGGTGGGTTTAATTTAATTTAAAGCACTTAGGGCTTTTAGAATTAAATTAATTTATCAAAGGGGTAATTTAGCTCATAAAATTCAAAGACTTTAGGAATTAATTTTAATATTTGATTAATGCAATTTAGGGTTTTTTCAATTGACATCAAGTCAAATTAAGTCATGTAGGAGAGAGAAAATTGCCTAGGAAACTAGGACTTTGGAGATGTAAAAATGATGAAAATGCACCAAAATTGATTGAATTTATTAGGTGCCAATTTTGGGGTATTACAACTATTACTTAACCGAGCTCCAGATCTAGGCAACCGAGCAGTTCTGTCTTCACCAGATCTATCTCTCCGGTCATCACCACTAAATCCAACAGCTTCAAAGCTTCAACAACTTCTTCATAACCATCCTTGGTACCAACATTCTGGGGTACACCAGTAACAACTCTCATGATCTTAGTGACCATGTCATTCTTCATCAATTCCATCTTAGACCTGAAATCTGATTTCACCTTCTCTGTAATCCAGGATTCCACAGTATCACAGAGATCCGCAATTACTCTAGGGTCCAATCTTCTCGGAGGCTTCCTTAAAGATAAGAGAAATCCTCTGCAACAAACCCTACAATGAATACCTTGTGACAATCTCCAAGTTATATGCAATTCAAATCAGCCTGCCACCTTGCATGAACATCTAGGGAAAGATTCCACAAGTTTAGTGCCACAGATATGCAATCTAGATCATACGATCTCTTCCCCAACAAGGTTAATTCGCAGGATCATCCCTCGCAAGATCAACCTTCTCTCCACAAACAAGATCTACTCTCGCTCCAACAGGAACAAACCTTCACTCTAATAAGAACTAGAACAACTTCGCTCTCCAACAAGACCAAACCTTCAGCTTTGACACCACTTGACATAGACCAAGGTGAGAGAATCCAATGAAGGACAGTCCAACCTTGCAGCTTCAGAATCACATAGTAGAAATACACAAGACAAGACAAGATATGCTTCTAAACATATTTTCCATTAACATTCTTGGCTGTAAGGTCTTCCGGGTTATGGCCAATTACAATCAAAAGTAATTATTCAAGATCCACACACAGATCCAATATAATCTCAGCTAGTTTGGCTCTGATAACAATTAGCAACTAATGGAAACCCTAAGGAAGATCTAAACTTGAGCTCGCAAGCCACCAAGCAATCTCCTTGTCTCCAAGCCTCAACTCCTAGCTCTACAAATACAACTTATTAGATAACAATCTGATCTGCAAGATCTTTTCCACAACTTCGCCAACTCCAGCTTAGCACATCCCAAAGCTGATGGTACTAAGAACTCTACCCCATGATCATCATGATCCCCTAAACAACTACCCAAACACCCCTTAAATACTAATCATCAGCCACAAGTCAGTTGGATGAAAACATTAACTCTTCCTAACAAATATTAAATGCAATACAAGTCGGCTCCAATTGCCTTACAAACATTTAAATTGAACATGTCGGCCTATAACAACAGCTACCAACAATAAATGCACCAAGTCGGCCCAACAAATCACACAGAACTCCAGTTGGTAAACCAGAACTACCAAGCAATAGTGAAATAACTGAGCAAGCCAAGCATCGCTGAGCACCAGTGTCGACCAAGCACCATAGGCATCGCCGAGCAACACTTTCACCGAGCGTCAAAGATTACTGAGTTCCTTCAACAACCGAGCTTCCTTCAATGACTGAGACCATCGGTCAAGGATGCAACTGAGAAACACCGGCCAAATAACACACCACCCATGCAGTGTCACTGAGGACCAAGAATGCCCCTGCCTCAACCAAGAATGCCCCTGCATCATAAATACCTTATTATGATGATGACATGGTTTTCAAGTGTGATATTTGAAAATGCCTCAAATCTTTTCTCAAATTTCTTCAAAAGTCTTTGTAAGATTGTTCTCAAGATAGAACTTTGCCAAATGATATCACATAATGTCCTTTTAATCCTTCCCATGCTTCAAAAATAAATCACAATAAATGCACTGAACGCTAGCTCAAAAAGCTGGATGTAGTCAGTGATAAAAATTTCTCTGTGATCCTCAAAAATTGATCATATTCCCTCAAGAGTGTTTTTATCAAGATCCAAATTTATTTCTACATCTATGTATATTGATCATTTCCACCGATCCTTTAGATTCAGGGGTATAGTAAGGATTTTCAATAAACACTCCCCTTAGATCCTTGACCTAATCAATTTGCCGATAGAATTTTCACACCAAAATATGGAACGATCTGTCCAATAGAATCAATTTTTTCTTTTCTCACCCATATCTTTCTCATTTCTTTATTAACTTCTTTCACATAAACAATTTTCTTTCCCTTATCATCTTGCATTCGGTTTGTTTCTACCAAACCTCTTGTATTCACATTAGCTTTGTCATATATACAATTCTTAGTATTGTGACCAAAATTATTGCAATTAAAACACCACATTTGGATTTGTATACCTTGCAGTCGCTTGACTTGTCCTTAATATGAATTGCTTCAGTGTGTGACCAAATTTGTTACATTTGTAACATGTAATGTTCCCTCTAATCACATTATTGTTTGTCTTCACATGAAATTCACTTGATTTGTTTACATAATTGTTGCAAGTGTAATAGTAACCAAAATAAGAGGTGGAATTGGGTATTCTTCTACACTCCTTCACTCTATGACCAAATTTGTTGAATGTAAAGAATATTCCATTGAAATTTGGTTGCCTCAAAGGTGTGTTCTTTGGTTCTTCAATTTGGTTCTCTGATGATTTGATTTTCTCGCCTGATCTAGAACTTTCTCCCTTCTAAAAGCCAAGTCCTTTAGTATCTCCTTTTGGTCTTTGACTCTCAAGTTATGCATCAAGCTTCACTAAACTAGATTTGAACTTTTGTTTGAATCATTAGCTACATCAAGCTCACTCCTAAGAACTTCATTAACCCTTTCAAGCTCTTTCTCATTATGTTTGGATTCATCAAGATCAAGCTTCATCTATCCAATTTGACAATTCAATTTGTGGCTTTCATTTGACTTGTCTTTTAATGATTTTTGAAAATGTTCTTGATTCTTTTCCTTTTCCTCAATTTCCTTAGTCAACTTCATGACCATGGATTCCATTTCATGTTTCAGGTTGTCTTTTTCTTTCACAAGCTAATCACATTGATCAGATTTATCCTTCATGGATAATGAATCATCAATTCTTCCTTTTAGCTTTAGATGATCAACAAGATCTTTTTTCTTTTCTCTAAAATAATTCAATTGCTCCTTCAAATTCTCTATAAAGCTTTTAGCCTCTTTGAGTTTATCTTTCAATTCAATATTTTCAACATTTGACTTGTCAACATCTTCAAGTGCAATGAAGAGTTGTCTCTGAACACTTCTAGAAAGTGTTCAATCACCCATCATGACCTTCCTCAAGATGTTAGACTTTGTTCAGGGTACTAGGCTTTGATACCAATTATTGGTATTGAGGAACACTAAGAGGGGGAGGGGAGGGTGGGGGGGGGGGGGGTGTGAATCAGTGTTATGAACTTTTTAACCTTAGAGATTTGATTGCATAACCATAAACCAAGTACAATTAAAATTAAACAATTGAAACACAAAGAAAACATCCACAAACTCATAACACCATATTTTTGTGTGGAAACCTTGTTAGGGAAAAAACCATAGGAGGGATGGAACCCACAAATTACTTCTATAGAAATAAAGATAATAACCTAGTTAAGGGAAATAGTAAAAAATGGGATGCACTTGCATTCAGGCTCACTACCTAGAGGTCATTTCTTAGATTAAAACATATAGAGGCTCACTACCATACACAATGTTTGGACTACAATCCAAATGACTGAACTGAGTAATAGCATCGACTATGCTTATCTAGTTCTAGTTCAATACAATACATATACATCAAACTAACCTCAGTAATTAGGTTCTTTGCATACACATTATATTAGCATATCATCTTTGTACTTCACACAATGTCCTCTTTCAATCGCAACTCAAAACCTCCACAAAAACTTGTGCTTATGTATGCAACAACAAAATATAATAAGTTAACTTGTCGGCTCCAAGAACAAAATATGTAATGTGTAGAACCTTGACCAAAGCATATATATCATCTATCATGTCAACTCTACCAATAATTATGCTTAAAATGATTGGACCATTGATCTATTAAGATCTTTGATCGATCCAACAACTAATTATCACTGGTCCTCACACTTCTCTGTATACCCAATACTCTGGAAATTCTATTGCCAAAAAATGTCAACATAAACTAATGCGATCATAGATATAAGTAGATTTAGACTTGTAGAAGATTCTCCTAACTTCACACTTCAAAACTTTCTCGCATCTGTCTATACCGATCCTTTTATCAAACCTTGAATATTGTATAAGTTCTATCATACTTAGCCAAATTTTCATTCTAACCTTCGATAAAACCAAAATATGTCAAGTGGCCATAGGAGACATATGTCGTTTCCCTCATTGATAACATAAAAATTATCCAATGCAGTGTCTCTTACCAAAAAAACATTAATGATCCCCAAAGAATGATTGTTGACTGACATGAGGATCTAAGCTACTCTCTACATGGGATCAGACCCATGATCAATAATAGAAGAATGTCATCAAGGAGAAATGAGAGTAGAAAGTCCCACTCTATCAAATTTGTGTTAAGAATAAATCACAAGGCTATCCAACCAAATAACATGACCTACAATAGATAGCATGAGCACAACTATTTTAACTTCTTGAATACAAAAAACACTAAAATAGGAAAAATGTTGACAAGTATCCCTAATAGAATACTTTGTGACGAGGTCTATGAGACCTCTTACATTCCATGAGATGTAATTCATGAGTGAACCACTTGCATGTCATCCTCATCCCCAAGAGAGGAGAAATTATTTTGCAAGAAATTTGAGGCTAGCCGAAAACTAGGGTAGGATTCCTCTAGAACCACCCAACATTTTGAAGGATCTCCATCACTGAAATCTTCTTGCCTAGGAGGGATATGAAAGAGGCATAAATAAGATGGTTGGAAAAAAGACCACTAAAGCTTCTTGAAGAGTGCGAGCCCACATAGAGAAAGAACCACTCTCAACCGAACTCTTCCCTTGCTGGTTAAGGTCAACCGACTACTTCAACAAGGGCTTAGGTTGAGCCAGTTCTTGTATTAGTGGTTGTGAAACCAAACCATTTGGCAGCTTTTGAGAAAAGGCCAGGACTTGTTTTCCTTTGTGAATCATTATAGTCCATCCTTCTTCTATTTTAGAAACCTCATAAGAAAGGGGAGGAGTATTTCCTTTGGTGGAGACTTCATTCTAGGAACAACTAAAGGATAATCCTTGATTTTATGCTCAAAGGATTGATAATGATAGAAGATGTTGGGTAAATTCAAATAAAGCACTCATTGGGAGAAACATTGACCAACCATCTAAATATCAATGGTCTCCTTAAGAGCATGAGATAAATCCATTTCAACACAAACCCTTTTTTGAGGACGAGCATGAAATAAATGGTTTGGTTCCATGCAAACCACCCTACCAAGGGTTGGGGAAATAGTTTGGAGGAACGACCAAAATGACAAGGGTAAACCTGAGAACTCTTTCTAGATGGGGATCTTAAACTTTTTCTCATCTAAGACAATAAAGTCTCATGACCATGGCTACAAAACAAGCAAGGAAGACCAAACAAACCAGGGCCCACTTTTGAGGATACCCTGAATATGAGAGGGGTTGAAAAAAAGTAAGAAAAAAATGGTGAGATTCTAAATGGACATCAAGCCAGACCCCATGAGGGGCCTAGGCTTTGGCATCCCAATCACACAACATGCTTTCAAGTTGTAATGTCCCCAATTTTTATAGTGTCTTAATTAAGTTAATTATTTAAGTGGTCCTAAAATTTAAATAATATCATAAGGACTTATCTAATTAATTAATTTAATTATTAAATAAAGGGGCCAAAATAATAAAATAATAAATAAAATGATGTCAACCCATTGTAACCTTCTAGATAATTCTTGGGGGCCTTTATAAGGAGGTGGCTGACATCATAGGAAATGGTCATGGAGTTTATTTCCTTCGTATTTGTAATTCCAATTGGAATTCAATGTTGTATGCAGTTTTGGAGGTGAAAGACCCTCCCTAGTATGTAATTCAAGTTTTAGTGGTTAGCATCCACCCTAGTTTGTTGTTGGACATATCATTCTTATATTTCATTCATGTTTTATTGTCCAAATTTGTGAATTATTCTCTAGGAGATAAATTTGTGCATATAGATATAATCCGAGAATACTAAGTCTCAAATTGGAATCGATCAATTTATGCGTCTCTGTGTTGATCTATGATTTACCATATTGCTTTGGATATATGAAGATCTTGAGCATGACATAAATAAGTGATACAAGCATAGATCGATCCCAAGTGTCAAAGGGAGCTTAAGGTTGTCGAGTTTCAAAGGGTGTTAAAGGTGCCATATGGGAGAGTTGTGGGTGCCATACTGTGGAGATCTACCATTGGGTACATTGTCATCAAGTACATTACTATCAGGTACATTATTTTCAAGTACATTATTATTGGGTACATTATTGTTGGGTACATTACCCATTAGGTACATTATCATCAAGTACATTATAGTGGTAGGAGATTTTTTGTTGGGTACATTACCACATGTACATTTCCTATTAGTTACATTGTTGTCAAGCACATTACTATTGGGTACATTACTGTCAGTAGAGATCTTCCCGTCAAGTACATCATAGTGGTATTAGAGCTAGGGATCCTATGAGCTTGTTGGAAGAATTATGGCACCTAGTGATAGAATGGGAAATGCACACGTGGATATGACTACCTTGTTGAGGGATTTGACAAGAAATGAAAAACAACTCATTCAGACCCTAGCAAGAGGACACCATCACATGGAGGAGATGCTCAATCACTTAATACAAGCAACAACAAAGGAAGCTTCGCAATGGTTCATTATAAGTCCGATGATGCCAACCTTCCTTTTAAGGATCAAGCGATAGAATATGCATAGGCCCACTTTGGTTGAGTCGTTAAAGCAATTCAAACATGATTGGGTTGGTGGTGGATGGTAGATGGAAATATCTCTCAAGGGACTACATAGATTTTAGAAATGATCCATTCACCTCCAAGAATAATAGAGACTACAACAACAATCTGAGACAAAAGATTGGCAATGAGGATAACAAGCTACATGAAACCATGATCCCTAAAGAGGATGAAGACACGATCATAATTTGACTTCAACTACTAGAAGATATGGACAAGAAAGAAATAATAGTCATTCCTTCTAGTGGAGACCATTCAAATCTTCAAGGCAACCACAAAGATGAAGAAGATGCTTCTACAAATTTCCTCGAGTCAACATTCACTGATCAATTTTATGGAGATGTGAACTCTACCAACGATCCTTTGAATGAGAAAAATCTATCACCGGTTGAAGAAAAGAACACATTAGGGATGCAGATCAAGAATGATGTTGCATCATACAAGTCCCAACATAAGGGACCAACACTTGTTGAAAATGACCAAGACACTTCAAGGGATAATGAGGATTTTCTTGGCAACTAGTGGCAGGGCATTGTTTATATAAGAGTAGAACAACAAAATTTTATTGTAGATTTTTACAGTGTTGGATCTAGAGGGTTTAAGGAGGGAGCATATGTCATCATGATGAGGCATGTATATTTCAATGGATATGGCTACCGGTGTCTACACATGGTTTAGGATCCCAAAGCTTGTTAGATGAAAAACAATTTACAAATTGCTTGAGGGAAAGCAATCTTTGGGCCAGGAGGACTGTAATGTTCCCAATTTTTATAAAGTGTATTTATTAAGTTAATTATTTAAGTGGTCCTAAAATTTAAATATCATAAGGACTTATTTAATTGATTAACTTAATTATTAAATAAAAGGCCAAAATAATAAATAAAATGATGTCGGCCTATTGTAACCTTCTAGATACTTCTTGGAGTCCTTTATAAGGAGATGGCTGACATTGTAGGAAATGGTCATGGATTTTATTTTCTTTTGTATTTGCAATTCTAGTTGGAATTTAGTGTTGTATGCAATTTTGGAGGTGGAAGACCCTTCCTAGTCTATAATTGTAGTTTCGGTGGTTAATAGCCATACTAGATTGATATGGAAATATATTTCTTATATTTCACTTGTGCTTTATTGTCCAAATTTGTGAATTCTTCTCTAGAAGAAAACTTTGTGCATGTAGATATAATATGAGAATACTAAGTCTCAAATTAGTAGTAATCTATTTATGTGTCTTTGTGTTGATCTACTATTTACCATATTACTTTGGATATCTGAATATTTTGAGAAGGATATAAGTAAGTGATACAAGCATATATCAAGCCCAAGTATCAAAGGGAGTTGAAGGGTGTCGAGTTCAAAAGGGTTCCAAAGGTGCCATATGGGAGAGTTGTGGGTGCCAAACAGTGGAGATCTATCATCAAGTACATTTTCATCAGGTACATTGTTATCAGGTACATTATCATTGAGTACATTATTATTGGGTATATTACCCATTGGGAACATTGACATTAGGTATGTTATCATTGAGTACATTACAGTGGTAGGAGATCTACCATTAAGTACATTACCATTGAGTACATTACCATCAGGTTCATTATCATTGGGTACATTTCCTTATCAGGTACATTGTTGTCGAGTACATTCCCATTGGTAGGAGATTTACCTCTCAAGTACATCATAGTGGTATCAAAGCTGGTGATCCTGCAAACCTATTGGGAGAATTATGGCACAGAGTGATTGAATGGGAAATGCACACATGGATATGACTTCCTTTTTG